>PVIH01007292.1:0-101955 GCA_004025045.1 Sigmodon hispidus | reverse complement strand
AGTGTTCCCCTTGTTCCGCATCCTCTCCAGCATAAGCTGTCATCTGTACCTTTTATCTTAGCCAATCTAACAGGTGTTAGGTGGTATCTCAAAGTTGTTTTGATTTGCATTTCTCTGATGGCTAAAGATGAAGAGCACTTTTTCAGGTGCCTTTCAGCCATTCGTAGTTCCTCTGCTGAGAATTCCCTTTTTAGATCTGTACCCCATTTTTGATAGGGTTATTCAAGGTTTTGGGCTCTAAATTCTTGAGCTCTTTATATATCTTAGAGATCAGTCCTCTATCACTTGTAGGGTTGGTGAAGATCTTTTCCCATTCTGTAGGCTGGCGTTTTGTCCTATTGACAGTGTCCTTGGCTTTGCAGAAGCTTCCCAGCTTTAGGAGATCCCACTTATTGATTGTTGGTCTTAGTGTCTGTGCCACTGGTGTTATATTTAGGAAGTGGTGGCCTGTGCCAGTTTGTAGAAGTGTATTTCCCACTTTCTTTTCTATCAAGTTCTCCTTATGGTATTTTCATGCTGACTTTGGTTGCACCTCCACCATTCTCATCTCCTCCATATTTCTGCCCACTCTTACTTGCACACCACACATCTTCATCACCTCCAGGCTGCTCTGTATACACAGCTTTGGAGAGGTAAATTGCTCTTCCCAATTCCACAGATTCTACTGTACCCTTGAAATTAAAGAACTGATAGTCCCCAAGCTAACAGATTGCCCAGCCAAGTTGACAATGGAGAAAATGAGGTAAATATAAAGGTACTGAGACCTGGGAGTTATGTACCCCCTTCAGTTAAGTTCTGATATTTAGTAGAAACTAAAGAAAGGAATATACTTAAATAAACATCTAGTCATTATTTATTTACATATTTGTTTGTTCACTTATTTATGTACTTATTTATTTATGATTTTTTTAAGGCAAGAGCTTGTGTATCCAAAACCGACTTTAAAGTGCTGATCCTTCTGTTTTTACCTCTTCAGTATTGTAATTATATAAGAACACATTACATTTGTCTTTTTACACAGGTTCTAGGGAGGAAACTCTGGTCTACATGCTTCTGAGACAAGTGCACTACTGACTGAGCTCTCTTCCCAGCCCCAGTCAGAGTTGTTTTTAATGGCTCTTTCCTCTCCCAACTAGAGAGGCTGTTTAAGCTTCTTGCTCATCTGTACCTTACTCTGCTTTAAGTCTGAACGACCTCCTTACCCAGCTCTCCTCCCCACAATGCTGGGAACTCCAGGAACCTTTCATTCATGTGCTGGGCTTTCCATAGAAGTCAGTGTTCTTCCATTTGGAAGAAGTAAATGCTGAATATAGAAAATCTAGAGGCCTTATCATTTCCAACTGACAACCATATTCCATTTTTGTTCTTTGTCACTGGAAGAGGGCTAGGGATGTCACTCAGATGCTATATCCTAAGAAACAAAGCAGTGAGTCTGATCGCCAGCCCTGCGGAAACTGTTGTGATAAAAGTCTGAGATCCCAGTACTTGGGCGGTAGCAACAGAAGAATCCAAGTTCATAGCTAGTTTGAGACTTGCCTGAAAACCATGAGATCCTGTCACAAACAAATACAAGAAAGGACCAGAGAAAGAGAGTATATGTGACATTGGAATGAATTGAAGCAGGACCTCAAATTCAAAGAAAGCTTATGCTATATACAGCAAAACTATCTCGGGGAGTTGTTTGAGGAAACAATTGTATGTCCCTGTTTATCGTGGCACTATTTACAGTATCCAAGGTATGGAAAACCAGCCTACATGCCCATCAGCAGAGGTCTGGTATAGTGGCCATGCCTTTGGTGGGGTCACCCTGGTCTGTCTACATAGTGAGTTCTAGGCCAGCCAGACTAAAATAATGAGACCCTGTCACAAAAAAAAAAAAGAAAAAAAGAAAAGAAAAGAAAGGGAGAGAGAACAGAAGGAAAGAAAAACAAGAGAGAAAGGAAATGCTGTATATGCAAAAAGTGTTATTTAGCCATCAAGATAAAAATCACGATTTTTGCAGGAAAATGAAAGGAGGTGAAGATTAGTATGTTAAATCACACACAGAAAGATAAGCATTGCATGTTTCTCAGAAACTAAGAAGGGGATTCATGAAGCAAACTGGGAGACTATTGGGAGAGAAAGGAGAATTGAAGAGGGGGAGAAGAAAAGGAAATAGGGGCTGGAGAGATGGCTCTGTAGTTAAGAGCACCAGCTGCTCTTCCAGAGAACCCAGGTAAGATCCCCAAACTTCTGGTGCTCTGCCCATGCCTTTTCTTCCCAAACAAAGAGATTAAATGTTAGTGTTTTGTTTTGGTTTTTTTGTTTTGTTTTTTTTTTTTTTTTTTTTTTTTTTTTTTTCCCCTGGAGGGGAGAGGCTGGTTTTTTGTTTTGTTTTGTTTTTGTTTGTTTGTTTTGAGACACAGTCCCTTGTGTTCCAGCCTGGCCTCAAACTTGCTAAGAATGACCTTGACCTCCTGACACCATTACCATCTCCAGTTTTGTTCTTGATATTTCTAGATGATCTTAGAGTCTAGTGTCAACTATTCTGAAAATCTGAATTTCTTCCCTAATTGCTTTAAGAACTTTGTTTGGTAATAAACACAGTAACATATAAACTATAATTATTTTTTATGGCCCTTAACGCATTCTCAAATTCAATCTGGTACTAATGTAGATTGAATGTATATACCTAAAAGAAACAGCTACATTTTAACAAATACTTGTATCCAGGGATAATGGTACATGCCTTCAGTCCCAACACCTGAAAAACAGAATCAGGATGAGCACAAGTTTGAGACCACACTAAATTACATAGGTGCCATGTGGAGTGGGTAGACAAGAAATATGGGTTAATTTACAATGTAAAAGTTAGCCAGTAACAAGCCTGAGCTACTGGCCAAGCATTTATTAAGTCTTTGTGCAATTATTTTGGAGCTGGTGGTCCCAACAAAAACTCTGCCTATGGCCAGGCAAAGAATTTGAGTCATGAAAACTTAAATCAAAAAGACTGTGGTAGGAGCTGGAGAGATCCCATGCCCTCTTCCAGCCTCCTTAAACACCGGGCACACAGTAATATATAGGCAAAGCACCCATATACATAAAATTAAATTGAAAAAAAGAGGCTTGGATAATGTGACATGATGGTGTACACCTGTAATTTCAGTACTTAGGAGATGGAGGAAGGATGATTCTAAATTCAATCCCAGCCTGAGATACAAAAGATCCTATCTTTTTTCTTAATGATTTATTTTTATTTTATGTGCATTGGTGTTTTTGCCTGCATGTATGTCTGTATGAGAGTGTTGGATCCCCCAGAAATGAAGTTACAGATAGTTGTGAGCTGTCATGTGGCTGCTGGAAATTGAACCTAGGGTCTCTGGAAAAGCAGCCAGTGCTCTTGACTTTTAACTGCTGAACCATCTCTCCAGTCCCAAGGAGACCCTGTCTTTGACCAAAAAACAAAAAGGAAGGAAAAGGAAGGAAAATGGAAGGAGAAAGGAAGAGAAGGAGAGAGACATCAATGACAGGTCTCGATTTCATCCCTAGCATGGCAACAACAACAAATTAAACCAAGACCCTTTAGAACTTCATTTCAACCCAACAAACTGTAGTGAATGCCTTTCATTTACACAACTGTGCCATCAAGGGTTTGAGAGGGAACGCAGGCGTCACAATCATTGTTGATAAAAGGAAATATGAATATTTTAGACTCTGCAAATCATATGATCCCTCCCCACTTTTCTGAGTTTGCTTTTTTGAGAGGTTCTTATGTAGCCTGGGCTGACCTTGAACTCTCTGTATAGCTGAGGATGCTCTTGAACTACTGAGCTTCTTGCTTTCACCTCTCAAGTGCTAGGTTATAAGCATGCCCTACCACTCTTGGCTGAAGCCGTATGATCTCTGTTGCTACTATTCAAATATGTCATTGTAGTGTGAATTAAACAGATGGAAATTGCTCAAAGGAGGTTAGTATAATCAGATGCTAGGAGGGAGCCCCACAGGGATCATACCTGTTTGGGGCTTTCACAAGGAGTTCAAACAAAGATCTCTAAGTAAGGACCCAGAGATCAAGGTTAAAGCCACAGAATGAAAGCCACAGCAGCTATCAACACATCCTAAGAGCACACATTCAAAGAACAGCCAGCCTCCAGAAAACTGCCTTGTCCTGAAGCCAAAGCTGACCAATGAGCTGCTTACAATTGAGTCTAGCCACTGACCAGACGGCAACATTCCCTGCAAGCTTCAATTCCTTGTTGGTGTGGAGGACCTGCCACTGAACACTCAGGAATGGGTGCTCAAAGCAAGTCTGAACACATTATCTGAGTGAAGAACCTGAATAGAAAGTATTGGTGGGAAAGCTTTCTGTGTTTAACTATGTTTAAACATGTCCTTGTTTGAAGAGCCACCCCTGACTTGTCCTTGGTCCGAGCTTCATCTCTACTCAGTCTCAACCAATAAAAGCTTTACCTGTACCTCTCTGGGTTCAGTCTTCCATCTACAAACCTAAGAACTTGGCCCCGGTAACAGGAAAGTAGCCATAACGGTATCTAAATGAAAGAAAGTGATTGTGTTCCTATAAAACTTTATGAACAGGATTCATTATCCTTTTCACTTTTTCTCTCTAGTAAATTAGAAGTGTAAAAATTGTTTTTTAGGTTGAGTCTCATATAAAAACATTTGTCAGACTAAGAGTTAGCTAATTGACCAAAGCTTACAAACCTCAATTCAGGAAATAAACAGTTTACCCAGAAGTTGTAAAAGACACAATTCTACTTATAATCAGAAAAGGCTCCTGCAATAATCATTGCTTTTGCACTATAGCTGATTAAAAATAACTGATTTAGATAACTGAGTCCATGTAATCCCAGGATGACTCTTGCCTAAATTTGTCTGCCAGAGACCTCTTCCTCACCCAGCTGAGGCCAGTTTATTCTTCAGTAAAATACTGTCAGCCTGGGGTTGGTCATTACACAATCCCAGAGGAGCCATTCACACAGAGTTCAGAAAGAAAGGCACACCTGAGAATTGTGTAGTACTTGGGGACGAGGCAAATTGTGTTCCAGGCACTTGGGACACTCTGGTGATAAAACAGTGAGCAGAGCAGTTCTCACATTGTGCTATAATAACATGGAGGACTGACTGGTTACAGCCGGGCGTGGCACCTGCCTGTAAACAGGGTTCAGGAGACTGAGAAGGGACAACTTTAATGATAGCCTGGACTGAGAGCTCATCTGGGGTTATCTGGGGCTGGGGGGGGGGATGAGTCATGTTTAACAAGTCATTCTTTCACCTTTACAAAGACTACATGTTTGCCACCCAGCCACTCAGTATTGCAGTACAGATAAAAAGTTGGAAGCCATCTGTGCTTGATCCAACATTTGCCAAGGACAAGATAATATTTTGTGTGTGTGTGTGTGTGTGTGTGTGTGTGTGTGTGTGTGTACATGCACATATGTGTGTCTGTCTCCCCTTAAAAGAATCTTATTATAAAGCTCAGGATGTCCTTGAGCTTACTTCAACCCCCCTCCTCTACCCAAAGTGCTGGTATTACATACCTTAATATGTAATGGGCCTTCAAATCTTAAAATATATTTCTTATAACATGACAATATTAATGACTGTGATAAATTACCAAAGAAACTAATTACCAGAAAAAAGTTTTATGTTGGCTCATGATTTCAGAGGTTTTGGTCCATCATTGTCCATTGTTCTGGGCCTGTAGTGACACAGAACATAATGTGGGAGTGCCTGGTAAAAGATGTATGTTCAGCCAGGCAGTGATGGCACACATCTTTAATCCTAGCACTTGGGAGGCAGAGGCAGGCAGATCTCTGAGTTTCCAGGACAGGCAAAGCTACCTGTCCCTGCCAAGTAACCCTGTCCCAAAAAACAAGAAAAGGAAGAAAGGAAGGAAGGAAGGAAGGAAGGAAGGAAGGAAGGAAGGAAAAAAAAAAGATGTATGTTCATCTCATGGTTGGGAAGTGAAAGTGGCTGAGATTCAAAAACACCTTTCACTTACTTCCCCAGTGACCTAATTTCCCTTTACTGAGTTCTGCTGCCTGAAGCTCTTAGAGTTTTAACATGATCCAAGGGTTCAAAATCTCTTCCCAATATTCATGACAGTCTCTTAACTGTGAGCCCCTAAAAAAACAAAACAAGTCTTCCAGCATTCTGTGACTGAACACCTCACAGAGAACAGAGTCAAGACTTCATTTTAAAAAGGAGAAAATGTAGAAAATTCTAACCCTACCCTATCCCTAAGCAAAACCACAACCCAGCAGGGCAAACACCAAACCTTGCAGTCCCTGTCTGCCAACTAGGGATTATGACAGCATCATCTGGGATCCAAGAGGTTTAGGAATGCAGCAGGATTGCCTTTCCTGCAGCACAAATGGCCTTTCTCCTGAGACAGCTCCTCTTGGAAATTTCAGCTTTCCTCTGTGAACATCTCCTGTTTCTGCAACCTCTGTTATATTGGAGTCTGCACTATAACTTGGCTTCCTCCTTCACAGCTACATACAGAACCTACTCAGGAGTTTCAGCCAGAGAATCTGACCCTGCTATACATTGCTTGCTTGGCCTCAGTAACTTTTTAGAATCCAGGTGCAAATCTTTATGGCCCCTTCATGTGAGCTGCTTAGAAGCCTGACTACCCAGATCTAGCACCACACAGATGATGTATATTCCAGCTCCCAACTTGAGATGTATCTTAGCTTCCTTCTACTACAACCACAATGGCCTCTAAGCATCTCCTTGTCTGAACCTGGGAAGTACTTTCCTAACAAGTCCTGCTGGAGCAGAATGTTTTGGAGACTCTCAGGTACTCCTCTTTCAAATGAACTTTTATTTTTGTGCACTGGAGCCTTTGAGACTTGTCCTCAGCTCCTTTCTGTGCACTCAGTACAAAGCGCACAGTTTCTATTTAATAGCATCAATCAGTAACAACTGAGATGCTTACCTAAACTCTACATGTGGAAGCAAAAGCATCAGCTCTCCAAGGTAGCTTCTAGATACGCATGGGCAAGCTTAGGTCAACAAAAGTAAGCAGCACAATGAGCAAAGAACTGTTTAGAAGAAATAGGATGTCACATTTGGGTTTTATGGAGGCACTTCTGGACTTCTCTATTTTGGATAGGATACACATTCTAGACATTTAAACAAAGAGGTATTTTTTGTTCTTTTATCCTGTACTACTGTCAAATCTGTCTGGTGCCAAAACACATCCTAGGGGATAAGGTGATAGGATACTTACCTAGCATATGTGAGACTCTGGGCTTCATTTTCAGCAAGGAAAGAAAAAAATCCTAAACAGTACTAAATTAAAATGCGTTATGAGGTATGATAGTTGTGCATACTCGCAGTCCTAGAATTTGGGAGGTGGAATATGGGGAGAAGTCAAAGTTCTTCAGCTGCATGGAGAACTTGAGGGCAGCTTGGGCTACTGAGACTCTCCCTCCAATGTTCTCAAACTAACAAACTGATGAATTTTTTTTATTAACACTTTTTCCAAGGCAGAGTGGCACTTGTCTTTAGCATTCAGGAGGCAGAGGTAGATCTCTCTGAGTTGAGGCTAACTTCTCTACAGAGTGAGTTTAGGCCAGCCAGGGCTACATTTTAAAAAAAGTTTTTTTCAAAGTGGAAGTGGTGATTTGTGCCTGTAATCTTAGTACTTGGGAGGCTGATACAGAAGGACTGCCTGAACATGATTTCTAGGCCAATTGGGTTACATAGTCAGTCCCTAGTTAGGGCTCCAAAGCAAGACATTAACCATACAAAACAAATGGAAAAAAAAATTTCTTGGTTATATTGATCTCTGCCTCAAATTTTTTTATTCTATGAGATAAAGTATTCATCTGAAATAATTAGGAAACTGAATATTATTTGCTCTTTATTTAACAGGGGAGAATATAGCCAAACATAATTTCATTTATGTATGTCTTCCAGTCATATTGTAATAATGACCAACACTCTAAGAAAACATAGATTTCCCTTCTCATATAAAAGCAAAGGCATCCTATAATAATCATGGCAGCTGTTGGTCAAGTTATTTGAAAAGTTAAAAAATGAAACCAGTTGTGAATTATGTATATAATTGACTAAATTTATACTTCTGTACACTTCTTTCCTATTCCAAGGCCTTCATAGAAAATCTAAAATGCCAGGCATGGTGGATCAATCTGTATTACCACAATTTGGATAGTTCAGGCAGGGAGATAAAATTTGAGGCCAGTCTGCCATCCTGCATTTTAAAAAAAATTACCATAGAGTGAGATAAAGTACGTTACTGGGTGCTGCTCTGGGGGCTAGGAGTTCAGTGAGAAGCACTTTAAGGCCATGACATCAAGAGATTCCTTTTTAGAAGGTGAAGGCAGAATTCTTACCACACTTCCTCTCATTAACCAGGAAATGATCTACTCAGCACCTACTTACTGTCAGGCTCTCTCTGGGTCCTGGGGGCCTAAGACTAAAGACAGCATTGGGTCGGGGCTGGAGAGATGGCTCAGCGGTTAAGAGCACCGCCTGCTCTTCCAGAGGACCCGGGTTCGATTCCCAGCACCCACATGGCAGCTAACAACTGTCTGTAGTTCCAGTTCCAGGCAAACACCAAGGCAAATAAATAAATAAATAAAGTTTAAAAAAAAATTCTTTAAAAAAAAAAAAAAAAAAAGACAGCATTGGGTCACAGCAGTTGATTGAAATTTGTAGGTCTTTCAATTCTCCCCTAATTTGTAAGTTTATCAATTCTTCATCTGTAAAATGGGGTTCACATACAAATTTGTTAGCTTTGTAAGCAGCATGAAAAAAAACATCCTGTAGCAATGTGGCTCCTGGGTAGTCAGGCTTCTAAGCAGCTCACTGCCTCCAATCCCAGAAGTGGCAATCCTATTTCATGCCTCAGTGGACTGGCAAATTACTACATGTCCTGAAGTTTCAGGACTACTTGTGATATTTAAAACCTCTAATGCTAAATTGTGGGATGCTAGATCCACGCGGTAAGTACTATGTTTGAGGTAAAAGTAGGCTACAGTGGGAACACAGAAAAAGGAACTTGCTGTTGGGGTTTGTAGCCCAAGGGTAGAGTATTTCTCTAGCATCCCAAAGCCTGCGTTCTACAGGAGGGGTATAGACTAGGGAGGTGGTAGAGGATAGGTGTAAGGAATCCTGAGGTAAGATTAGGGGGAGTTAGTTAAGGGTGGACAAAGGAATTGGTGCTGAAGCTGGGATCCCCTGCTTTAGAGAAGCCACCAGTAGTGAACTGATTTTTGAGCCTTCTTTGGTCCACTTGCTAGAGCTCATGAAGGCTATTTAGAATAATGTTTTTAAATGAAAAAAAGTAGGAAAACTTATTGCAGCAGTTATCAGAATATTTGAAACAAAAGTGTAGTGTATGTATGCATGTATTTATCTGTTCATCAATACTAAGGTCTAGTAGAGGTATAATAACTACTGTAATTTCCGGAGCTGGAGAGTTGGAACGTGGGTTCAATTCCTAGAACCCACAAAATGGCCCACAACTATCTGCAACTCTAGTCTCAGACAATTTTTGGTCTCCATGGTTATCAGGTATGCATGTGGTATGAACACATACGTGCAGATAAAATATTAAAAAAAAAACTTTAAAAATAACTACTAAAAAAACAAAAAAATTACTATAATTTCACAATAACAGTAAAGATAGTATTTTTGGAATACACTGAATATTTTGATTTCTAATGATTATAAAGTCATATTATTTATTTTATTTTTCAGGTATTCTGGCCTCATATCATATAGCACAGGCTGGAATGGAATTCTGTACCTTTCTGTCTTTTGCCTCCAGAAGGGATGAGGTTATAGAAATGTGCCACTATGCTGGGACTTTTGTCTTATTCTCTTTATGTTTGGCACAATGCTGGTCTTTTTTCTCCCTCTTTTCCTCAAACCTGCCTTATGCTGGACAAGCAGTCTGCCATTAGGTTATATCTCAGCCCAGATATTATGCTTATTGCACTCATAACTACAGGACACCTTAAATTTTAGTTAGATATGAGTAAAAAATAAACATGTGGGGCTGGAGTGATGGCTCAGAGCTTAAGAGCACTGGCTGTTCTTTCAGAGGTCCTGAGTTCAATTCCCAGCACCCACATGGTGGCTCACAACCATCTGTGATGAGATCTGATGCCCTCTTCTGTACACTGTGTGCATAATAAATAAATCTTTAAAAAATAAATTAATAAACATGTAATTTTTTTCCCTGTGTCTCAGTTCAGCCTACCCCAGCCCCCAGGTTATGAACCCCTGGTTTGACTCTGTAGACTTTTAATACAGTTCCCTGAATTCAGTCAGATCCCATCTGTGGTGATATGTATTTAATAAAATTAATCTGTGATATCAGAGTTATCCACAGAGCCAAGCCAGGTCAGGGAGAGATGACCCACACCTTTAATCTTAGCTTTAGGGATGTGAAAAGAGGAAGATAAGAGAGCTGGGCAGAGCAAAAGAAGAGAGGTTTTCAGCTTTCCCGGAGACTTTTCCTTCCCTTTTGGCTGAGGACTCAGAGGCATTTGGTTGGAAGATTCCTTGAGACAGGCCTGAGGAGTTGGCTGGGTGGCTGTGATTTGTCTCTGATAGTCCAGCTTTTCCCCAGTATCTGGCTCTGGGTTTTCATTATATACTAACTAGAGTCCGTGCAATACCCATCTCTAACCCTGGCTAAGCCATTACCCCTCTTAGAACCCTTCACTGGTTTCCTTGGTCTTCACAATTAAGTCAAAGCTACTCTTGTTATTATTTTCTGTGAGTCACAAATCCCTCTAAGATGGTTCTATCTCTACTTCCCAACTTCTGTTCTCTTTTCAAAATAGAGACCAGCAAGACCAGCAAGAAGATCACCATTCCTGACAGTGAAAAACTCTAATTCTTTTGACTTGCAGGCATCTTACCCACCAGACCATTTCTTCTGTAGCTCAGGAGAGTATCCCAACCCCATCTTCTCAAATACCTTATAATCTCTGCTCTTATTGAAATTCTTTGGGTTCCATATTTTCCTCATACCCCTCCAAGTCTAGCTGGATTGTACAGTCAAGTTTATAATTATGAATAAAAACTAAGAAAAAAAAAGAATTGGAGCCAGACACAGTAGCATATCCCAGCTACTCAGGAGGCTAAGAAAGAATGCTTGCTGGAGTATAAGAGCTCCAAATGTGAATAGGCAAAATAAATAGCAAGACTCCATCTAAAGAAAAATAGAAAAGAGATGCTTATTAAGTAGCACTAGGAATCAAACACAGGGCCTAGATTGAACATTACTACTGAGCTACCATTTAAATGGTTTTGTCCAGTGATCTTTTTTTCAATGGCATAAGATGCTCTGGCTGGTTTCCTTAGGCTCAAGTGATCCTCCTGCCTCAGCCTTCTGTGCATCTGAGACTAAAGCAGGTGCCATTATGCCTTGTTCATCAAGGAGAGAAGAAGCAGAAGTAACATGTGAAAGCAGTTTGTTTTTACTCACTGAGTGGTAGTGGAGCTCAAGCCTTCAACAGTTGTCTTCTCATCTGAAATGCATAACTCAGTTTTTTCTTGTTTATTTCTTACTTCTGAATGATTCTATAGATAGTGAGACTGATTGATACCACTGAACATAAAAGTTGGAGTGCCTGAGAATGATCGCTGTCATTTGAATACTTTCTAAGCATTTTCTCATATCATTAAAATTGTTTTACACAGAAAAAAAAATAACCCCCCTCAAAAAAACAATGGGCTTCTGAGGAGGGACTCCCCCCAACTCCTGCAAACTGCAGGAGAGTCAAAGTAACATGTACAAACGGAAACACAGAAACGATAGAAATGCAACAGGGAAATTCAAAAGATAACCCTTCCATTGCTGCCCTCAAAGATGATGAAATAATAAAAGACCACATGAATATTTCAAAATATTTATGATAAAGTGCCAATAATCTGGAGGAAAATATAAACAGATAGATGAATCCAATATAGAATTTGGATAAGAAAGTCATCAACATAGAAGAAAAATGGACGGGGCTGGAGAGATGGCTCAGCGGTTAAGAGCACCGTCTGCTCTTCCAGAGGACCCGGGTTCGATTCCCAGCACCCACATGGCAGCTCACAACTGTCTGTAGTTCCAGTTCCAGGCAAACACCAAGGCAAATAAATAAATAAAGTTTAAAAAAAAAAGAAGAAGAAAAATGGACAAGAAAGACAAAAACATGACAGAAAATTCACCAATCAAATTGAAATTCTGACAAAAAATAAGACATCTTGGGGAGCTGTGGAGAAGAGAGTGAGCTGAGGGGGCGGGGGGGGAAGGGACCTTGAATTAGGATATGCACGGATAGAAAGTGTGACTTTATTCATAATAAAAAAATAAGACATCTAAGAAATAAAAAAACTCAATGAACCAAAGAGGGGAAAAAAACAATGGAAAGCATCACAAGTAGACTTGAGCAGAAGAAAAAAAAGATACCATAAAAAGAGAACAGGCTGATGAAATGCTGCATTCAAACACCAATAAGAGAATTAACAGGTTAATGGCTCAGAGGTTAAGCACATTGACTATTCTTCCAGAGGCCCTGAGTTCAATTCCCAGCAACCACATGGTGGCTTACAACCATCTATAATGACATCTGGTGCCCTCTTCTGTAAAATGTATAATAAATAAATAAATAAATAAATAAATAAATAAATCTTTTTTAAAATTTCATTTATTATTGTTATTATTTTTTAGATGGAATCTTACTCATTTGTCAGGCTGGTCTTGGACTCAAACTTCTCTCAGCTCAGCCTCTGAAGTGGCTGGGACTTCAGGCACATGTTTCCATACCGAGAAAAGATCCTAGATGCACATTTTAACCTGTTTATAAATCTGAATAAAAGTTAAATAACAAGCACCAATGCTACATGTTCAAGTTTTGCAAGATTACATAAATGTTAACTGCCAAAATGTAACGATATTATTCATTCAGCACCTACTATTTCACAGACCTGCCTTTATAAAAATGTAGAATGTTTTATGCTTGTGCATGTCATTATAGGGCAGGGACCACACTAATCTTCTCTATGTCTGTCGGTCTTAGTAAATGTGTTCTCCCTGAACTACTCTGTGCAGCTAGGTCAGTACACTACCACTGAGCAACAACCCCAGGCCTAAAAGAGGATCATTTTCTTATTCTAGTGTGTCTATCCTTAGTGTTCAGTGATGCTTGGAGACTTTTCAGACATCTATTTCTACATCTGTGATTCATCATCCATGAGATGCCTATCTACACTGATTAAGAAATTATAAAAATAATTCATAAATGATAGATTTAATAGGAACTCAAAGCTCTTGAAACCTCTCACTTTTTCATCTTTTTGAAAGACAGAGGCAGAGACTCAGACCTTCTGGACAGCATCTTCCACCTGGTTCCTTTTTCAGATCTGATGGTTTGGGGAACAAATGGAAAAGTCTTGCAGATAAGGATGACTTTTTTTTTTTTTTTTTTTTTTGCATTCCACCTCCAGGCAACAGCAGCAGATGAGCTGAGGCTTAATTGTATCCTTCACCTCGAGGATGTTAGAAATGTCTGAGGTAGTTATTATCTTAACACAGAGAACAGAAAGGAGGCACGTAAGTATAAATCATGGTGAGACGTTTGAAAAAGTAGAACGCAAATTCAAATATGTTTTGCCATTGCTGACTATTGTTATTTATATTTTGTTTTATTTTTTTGAGTCAGGGTCTGTCTCGATATAAAGTGAAGCCTGGCTTGGGATTCTCAAGCCTTCTGCCTCAGTTTCCCTTGTGCTGAGATTAGAGGTGTCCATGACCACATCTAGCTATTTTATTTTTTCTATACACTTCTTATCTGGATTCTAAAGATATTTCTAAAACCAGTTTTGTTACTATAATAGAGTAGAAATATAATTGTTGATTTTTTGTCTTAATTTTAATTTTTTATGTGTGTGTGCACTACATGTGTTCAGAAACCCACAAAAGTCAGAAAAAGCCTCAGATCCCTGGAAGTGGAGCCACTCCAACTGGTGTTTGTGAGCTAGCCATCCAGTATGGCTGCTGGGAACCCAGGTTGTCTGGAAGAAGAGCAAGTGCTCTTAAGCACTGAGCAATCTTCCTAGACCTTATAATTGATTTCTTAATAGAATTCTAATTACATACTATATAATTTGTCCTTATGATATACAATTTACAGAACTGAGGGTGCAGCTTATTGGTATAGTACTTGATTGGCATTTGAAAGACCAGAGCTTCAATCACTAGCTCTGAAAAAAAAATTACAACGTATACAATGCCTTGTGCTTTAGTATATTCAGAAGTAACCATTTAGTCAGTTATCTGTTGCACAAATCCTAATTTATCTTATAATAAAAACCCAGAGCCAGATATTGAGGCAAATGCTAAAAGATCAGAGACAGAGGAAGAAGCCACAGCCACTTCTCACCTCTCCAACTCCTCAGCCGAAAGGGAAGCTCCCATCTCCATCAATCCTCAGACTGAACAGGGGAAGGGAAGGGAAGTGCAAGGGTGGGCTCCTGTCTCCTGCCTCCTGCCTTATATTCCTATTCCCTTCTCTGCCTGGCTATATCACTTCCTGTTTCAACCTCCCTAGAGCTGGGATTAAAGGCCTGTGATCCCTAGTGCTGGGATTAAAGGTATGTGCCACCACTGCCTGGCTGTTTAGCCTTTACTCACAGAGATCCAGACAGCTCTCTATCTCTGCCTCTGCCTGAGTGCTTGAATTGAAGGCCTGTGCTATTACCACCTGACCTCTATAACTAACTCTGTGGCTTTGTCCTCTGATCTTCAGGCAATCTCTGTCAGTAACACAATATATCACCACGGCTATCCACATCGCTGTTATCTAGTTCCAGAACATTTTTAATAGTACTTAGATACTCTACCCATTAGGTTCATTTGTCATTTGGTACTTACCCTCCTTAACACTTCTGGGTAATTCTGAGAAAATTTTAAGTTTTACATATTTGCCTATTCTGGATATTTCATAGAAGTGGAGTTATATAATATATGGTCTTTTGTGTGTCTGGTTGCTTTCACTTAGCACAGTGTTTCCAAGGTTTATCCACATGTTACATGTATCAACACTTCATTCCTTTATAGGACATAATTATATTCCACTGAGTGTACACAACACATGTTGTTTATCAATTTACCAGTTTATTAGCTTTCAGATCATTTCCATTTTGGGGAGGGGTCTGATAATGCTACTGTGCACATTTGTGTGCATATCTGGGTTGGCACTGTTTTCAATTCTGTGGGGTATGTATACCTAGGAGTCCTATTTCTAAGTTACATGGGAACTCTACTGAATCACTTAGGAAAGTGTCTTAAGTGATTCCCAATCTGATTCCCCCAGTGACTATCACTTTATAGTCCCACTAGCCATACATTGGGGTTCCAATTTATTTTCATCTACAAAGGTTCTAGTGTCTATCGTTTTTAATTATAACCATTCATGCGTGCACACATAAAATAGTGTTGTTGCTTCTACTAATACATACTTCTTGAATATCTTTTATGTGCTTAATGGATACATGCATCTTTAGGGAAGAAGGATCTGAATTCTTTGGTCTTATTAATTCATTTCTGTTTTTGTTTTGGTTTCGAGATAGGGTTATACAGGCTCAGAAGATAAGAGCACTGACTGTTCTTCCAGAGGTCCTGAGTTCAATTCCCAGCAACCACATGGTGGCTCACAACCATCTGTAATGATGTCTGGTGCCCTCTTCTGTATACTGTATACATAATAAATAAATCTTTAAGGACTGGAGAGACAGGATCTTACTACATAACTCTGACTGGCCTGGAACTCACCCTGTAGATCAGGCTAGCCTCAAAGTCACCGAGATCTTCCTGCCTCAATCTCCCAAGTGTACACCACCACACCCAGCTCTGTTTAACTTTATAGACCAGCCTTGAATTTCTTCCAGTGTCTCCCACACCCTAGCCATGTATCCCAGGCTGACTGCAAACTTGTGATGAAGCCGAGGTGAATGACTTCCTGCCTCCACCACCCAAGTACCGTAAGTGTGTAACATTATGTTCTGCCCCCCTGCTGGTTATTTTAAAAGGTATTGTTAAATTTAGTGTACCCATTTGTATAGGTCGTTATATATGGTTAAAAAATATTTTCTTCAGGTTGTCTTTTCACTTTCTTGGTATCCTTTAACACACAAAATGTTTGTGTTTTGAGTAGAGGCTGTAAGTTTCTCATTCTTTTTCACAAAAGACTAAGAAACTTTTAATAATAAAACAGCTGGATTTTTTGGTTTTTTTCTTTTGGTCCTTGGGAATCCAGGCATGGTGGCTTATGTCTATAATTCCTGGGTTTTAGAAGCTGAAGCAGAAATATTGCTGTGAATTCAAGACAGCCAGGGCTAAATAACAAGATGTAGGCTCTTCTCTAGCTGCAGACTGAGACCCTGAGGAGAGAGATCTGGTCTCAAAACAAAATCATTAGTCGCTGAAGAGATGGCTCAGTGATTAAAAGTACTGGCTGCTCTTCCAGAGGACCTGGATTGGATTCCCAGCAGAAATATAGTGGCTCACACTTTGTAACTCCAGGTCTAGGGCATTTAGTGCCCTTTTGTGGTCTCCACAGGCACCACAGGCAGGCAAAAGCCCATACACATAAAATAAAAAGTAGAAATTAAGAAAGAAAGAAAGAGAGAGAGGGAGAGAGAGAGAGAAAGAAAGTAAGGAAGGAAGGAAGGAAGGAAGGAAGGAAGGAAGAAAGAAAGAAAAAAAAACAAATTAACTAAATAAATTTTAAAAAAGTAAAATCCTTGGGGACCTGAAAACAGGTTAATGTTTTCTAACTCATACTGAACAGTTTCATAGAATTCTATAGCAAATAGGAAAGTAATTCAGAAGTACATTCCAAGAAAAATAAGAAAAAAATGATAAGTAATTAAAAGGCGAAGTATTTAGTGGGTACAAAGTTAAATTTTACATAGTTGCTATGGAAGGATAAAGAAGCTGTAATATATTTTGGCTTCTACTCATACCTGTAAGTGCATAGAAAGCAGATAGTTAAAAGTTATTACATGAAACACAGCTGAAGGAAAATCTGCCCCTGAACTTAAAGAGACTGAAAGGAAACCAGGGTTGATTGCTTGGGTTAATGGGCTGGCGTCCAGAAATGACAAATGGCTACATTAAAGAAGTTATTACCTTTGTATGTTGAATGATTGCCAGTGATGTTTTAAATAATAAGTGTGGCTCTTGAAATAAAGCTTTCTGATTAATTCCCCATTCCTCTTTGAAATCTTTGGTAGTTAAAGCTGACTTCAATATAAGTCTGGAATTTTAAAGAAAAAGTTCATGAGAGTGCACGGAGTTAACAGTTTATAAATTTTCTTTATTTCACAGAGGAAAACAGGCACAGGAACTGGGTACCTCTATTGTGGTCATCCTGATGAAAATCTCCTGGGTTCCTTGGGCTATTCATTTCCTCCTTGTAAATACACTCCACCACACTTACAGGGACACAAAGATACTTAACGAAGAATGGTTCCTGGTGGGCAGGGACGGCGGCAATTTGAGAGTACTGGAAGTAAAGTCTGGGTTATAGGACAAGCAAGAAGAAATATGGGGTCAGAAATCTATCCAAGCAGTCTTCTTAAAGGAATTCAGAATTTAAGCAGAATTAAATAGCCTGTTTAAGCCCCAGGACCTCACACACACTAAGACAGCTCTATCATTCAGCTACACTCTCTACCCACCTGGGAATTTTAATGTGCTTAAGAAAAGAATTACATTCTCAAATCTCACCTGGGTCTGCAATGGGGGACATGAAGAGATGTCAGCAAGAGCTTTTGACATAACTGATCCTAACAAGATGCTGGGGGCTAGATACCTTGTAGAATGCTTGTAAATGTGGAGCTATGTATATTCTTCAGAGAGTCTTCAACTGTACTACATGAGTTGAAGAAAATTTTTTACCAATTTCTAGAGAAAGCAGTGTGCTGGACACTTTCCGTCACTGTGACAGAATCTCCAAGAAAACAATGTAAGACAAACATTTATTTTGGATCATAGTCTCAGAGGTCTTGTAGCAAGGCAAGATGCCCCAGCTAACTTGATTTAGCTTCTGTTAAACCACCTGCTTGTACAGAACCACCTCCAGCTAATAGCTTAGCACATAGCTCCTGTCCAGCTAACCACTGAGCTCAGCTTCTGTCAAATTGCTTGCTCTACAAAGCCAATCATCCCCTCCTCCAACACACACACACACACACACACACACACACACACACACACACACACACACCCTGCAGCTGCCAAACAAGATGCTAGAATGGAGTTTTTGCCTTTGAAAATTCTGTACTCTGGATACTCAAGGCTACACCTGGGTTCCCAAATACCTAAGTGTAGTCCCAGTCAGCTGGAATAAAGACTCAGCTGGCTATAAACTGTGTCTGAGTGGCCATCTCTGGTGGGCTCACACAACAGGCCTACTTTTACTTTGTTGGGGTGTCTTTAAATTTCTCTTAATCTGGTACTTGTTACTGGTTGATAACACTGATAAGATCTCAGTATCTCATGTTCATGATCTGATGAAGAACGCTGCTTTTGTTGCCCCAAACCCAGAGCCAGCACCAAGGTGCTATTGTTCTTGTGTAATCACCAAAAAGGACATGAGTATCTGAGTACTTGGCCTGAAAAAAATATATAGACTTATGGTATAAATAAATTAATATGAACTATGGTGTGCATGTGAGACAGTTTAGTTACATGGAATTCATTATAATTAAAGATTCAAAAAACGATTGTTTTGATAAATTTGTTTTACATGGGCTTAAGTGGCAAACTGGGTGCGCACATTCTAAAAATGAAAAAAAAACTGATGTTCTTAATCTTCTCCCTTTATAATTCTGATATAGCTGATTTGTTTTATTTCCTATAGACTTGTAGCACTGTCACCATGGGTGGTATGGTCAAAGGCTGGCCCTGGCAGCCCCAACAGTCAAGTCACCTGTCCTTAAAATGCCAACCAAAGGCATAATTAAGAGTGGAAAGAAGAGAAAGGGGATTTATTCAATGTAAACATATTAGGAAGAGGAAGAGTCCCCCCACATCCATCTCGGGGAAGTACTGACATGGAATTTTCATTTAAATAGAGGGCACTGGGTCAACAAAACTTACGAGTCAGGTGAAATCCCACCATTATCTCAGTGCCAGGCTACCCTCCATGGTGGCCTGAAGAGTTTTCCTAAGACTGTAAAATCTCTGCCTGGGTTGTCAAGTTCCCTAGTCAGCACCAGCATTTGATTCCCAGGACAATTGTTTCGATAACCTCATAGCCAGTGAGGTGATCAAAAGTGGCCCTCTTTAAGATCTTTACCCTTCTAAGAGGGTAAGGCCTTATTGGCAAGGATGCTACACAGTTGGAGAGTGCACACAGACAAATCAAGCTGGAATTGAGTTGGAAGCTTCCTTGCCACTGGCCAGCATTAGGCTACAGAGAGAAAAGGGACCCAAGGTCTTCCCAGCTGTGACTCCTACATGATACAGTATTGACCTGCCAGACAAGATTTGCTTATTGGGATCACAGTTGCATGACTGTTTGTGGGTAACCGGCTGATTTCTGACTAGATTTGAGGCCCACGCTATTGGAATACGTATCTAGCAGTGTGAACTGGGTCGAAAGCCTATGACTGGGAAGGTCATAGGCCCAGGGTAGAACCTAAGTTGCTCAAGTGCTGAGAATAAGTAATTGTTGACTATTTTCTCTTAAACAGAACATCAATATCACCCAGTCCAAGGCTCAGGAAGCATCATGGAAAAGGAAATTAAAAGATTTTAATTTGGAAGAGTGCCAAGAAATGGTCTTTGGATGACGTAGCCAATGTAATCGTGAACACAAAGCAGATACCTGCACAATACTTGCATACACACCCAAAGATGAGACTAATTGGGAAAAACAAGGGTGTTTTCAGGAGTGGGAGGGGCAGAAGAAGGTGATGCGAGTAACATGTTCACAGTACATTGTGTACATGTATAAGACTAATTAAAAATTTAAAATGTTAAAAAAAGAATAAAATGGTCACAGCAATGGTCTTCCAGCTTTTCTAATCATAATAATCTACAGTGAAGAATAAAATATTTCATACAGTGACCTGACATACACACATGTAGAGTCATGTGTTCCAACAATAAAGCAACAATTTGAATGTTCTAGTCTGGTATTCTGTTGCTACGATAAAACAATTTGGCCAAAAACAGCTTTGGGGGATAAAGGGTTTATTTCATCTTGCACTTCCAAGGGACAGTCTATCACCCAAGGCAGGAGCTTGAAGCCACAGAGGAATGCTGCTTAGTGGCTGTACCTTCTGGCTTGGTCAGATAGCTTTCTTAAATGGCCCTGGCCCACCTGCCTAGGTATGGTTCCACCCAGAGTGGGCCCTCCTATATCAATTAGCTATTAAGAAAATGCCTCGGGCTGGAGAGATGGCTCAGAGGTTAAGAGCACTGACTGCTCTTCCGAAGGACCGGGGTTCAATTCCCAGCACCTGCATGACAGCTAACAACTCTCTGTAGTGCCAGTTCCGGGCAAACACCAAGGCAAATAAATAAATAAGTTTAAAAGAAAAAAAAAAAAAAAAAAGAAAATGCCTTGGGCTAGAGAAATGGCTCAGCGGTTAAGAGCACTGACTGTTCTTCCAGAGGACCTGAGTTTGATTCCCAACATCCACATGGCAGCTAACAACTGTCTGTATTTCCAAGATCTGACACCCTTACACAGTTATACATGCAGGCAAAACACAAATTCACATAAAATAATAAAAAAAGAAAGAAAACGCCTCACAGACATGCTGAAGAGCAAGCTGATAGGAGCAATTCCTCAAAGGGGCACCTCTTCCTAGGTTTGTGTCAAGTTGACAGGGGAAGGTATGACACTGGGTATAGTGGCATGTGTCTGTAATCCCAGCAATCCAGAGGCTGAAATAGAAGGACTGCTCAAATTCAAGACCAAAGTATACTGTACTACACAGTAAGGGCCTGCCTCAAAAAGCCAAATGACAATCACACACAAAGAAGCCATACATTCTCCAAGGACATAATCATTCCTATTACATTTTATTGAAGACAAGTATTGCTGGGCATGGTGTTTTATGTCTGTGATCCCATTACTCAAGAGTGTATCAGGAAGTAATGAGTGTGGGGCCAGCCTGAGCTACATAGTAAGTTGTAGCTTCAGAAGGAAAAGAAAGGTTTTTGGTGGCAGCAGCTGCAGCCTGACAAAAAAGAATTACAGGTCAGTCTAGAGTCTCTCTCTCTCTCTCTCTCTCTCTCTCTCTCTCTCTCTCTCTCTCTCTCTCTCTCTCTCTCTCTCTCCAGGGCCTTTAGCCTTACTATTTAGACCAGGCTGGCCTTAAGCTTACATAAATCTACCCACCTCTGCTTCCTGAGTACTGAGGCTAAAGTTATGTGTATCATGATTAGAGAGATTTTTAAAACAGAGATTAAGTGTAGGAGTCAATACTAAGGTGCTCCAGGGACAGAGTAGGAAACAGCCAAGAGCATGGTCCAGGCTGGTCAAAAAGAATGACAATTATAGCCAAGCAGTGGTGACCTTTAATCCTAGCATACAGGAGGCAGAGGCAGGTAGATCTCTGAATTCAAAGCCAACCTGGTCTACAGAGAGTTCCAGGATAGCCAGGGCTACACAGAAAAACCCTGTCTAGAAAAAAAAAAAAACAAAAAAAACCAAACCAAACCAAAGAAACAAAAACAGAATTGCACTTATTGTGATAGTCATACACCCTTTTGTGAGTTCGAGTTATTATCTTCAAGGTGTGGCTAAGGAATTAATTGAGATCACAGGGTTTTCCTGAGGTGTGTCAGGCAGGGCTAACAGCTAACAAAACAAAACCCTGGGTCATAGGAAAATAAGGTTATGTTTGTAAACAAAATAGTCTTATGAGATTCCCAGAAAATATCCAGAAGAGGGGTAAGGCCATACTCAAGGTCACATATGCTCAGACCTTAAGTAAGGTTCATTACTATTTTGACATTCTTATTTGAAAAAAAAAAATCTATAGCAGTGATTTTCAACTTGTGGTCACAACCCCTGGCGGGGCAAACAACCCATTCACAAGGGTAGCTTAAGACCACTGGAAAACACGGGTATTTATATTACAATTCATAATAGTAGCAAAATCACATCTATAAAGTAGCAACGAAAATAATTTGGGGGGTGGGGGGCGGGGGTGGGGGTGTGGTCATTACAGCATGAGGAACTGTATCAAAGGGCCGAAGTTTTAGGAAGACTGAGAATCACAGAATCACTGCTCTACAGAAATGTCGCTCAGTTGGTAGGCTGGTTGCCTAGCATGCACAAAGCCCTGAGTTGAGCAATTACTGTCAAATAAAACTGTGAATGATAGCACAATACCGATGGACCTAATCCCAGCACCCTAGGGGTGGAGGCGGGAGGATTAGAAATTTAAATTTAGCCTCTACTACAAAGGGAGTTCAAGGCCAGGTTAGGATACAGGAAACCATCTCAACATGGGGAAAGTGTGTGTATATGTGAAATGTTGGCTCTAGTTGGCAACCTTCGCAGCAGCAATAAGGGAATTGTGCTGTGAATTTCGGTGGATGACAGACAGACTTCAAACTCCAGAGTGAGAATCTTTTCCTTCCCATGCCCTGATAATTTTTCTCTATACTGCCTCACTTTGACACCTGTTAACTTGATATTGCGATTCATTCATGTATCTGACTTTCAGTTTAGAAAGCACAGTGCCATTCTAAGACAAAAGATAAGGAACACCGGGTTCCCTCCGTGCCAGTCAGAGCAGGAAGTGGAGGGAACTTCAGCGGTTGTGCAACCCCCAGCTTCCATAACCTGAGTTTTACTTTCCCAGTGGGAGTTACAGTCAATGTTGTCACCCACAAGCTGGCCTCAAAGGGACCAACTCCCTCCTAGTAACCTTTGGTTCAAGATGGAGCGTTCTCTTACCTTCACTCCCTGGGGGCATAGTTAAGTCAGCCTGCAACATTTAAATAAGCTTTTCCCAAAGGTCCTGTGGTAACAGGGAAGGGAACAGAAAGAAACCCGAGCCAGCTGATCTTTTGTAAGGACAAATCTCATTCATCCTGAGTTGGTGCCTGGGCCTGTCTGGCTCTGGGCTTGGAAGGTCACCTTTTCTTTTCCTTCCTCACAGGACAGCAGAGTGGACTCCTGGTCAGACACCTTTGGCTCCCAGCCTTTGATTTTCTGGCTAAGTCCCCTCTTTCTATAAAACTCACCACTTTCCCTGGTTCAGTCTTCTCCAGCTCAGAAGTGTGACTTTGCTCTTTGGTTTTATGCTATTTTTGATGCCACAAACTTAACATTTCTTTCTTTCTTTTCTTCCTTCCATCTTCACACACACACACACACACACACACACACACACACACACACACACACTTCTTTTTTCTGGGACTGGACTTCCTGGCTGTTCTGGCTTGGTCTGCTTGCCTCTGTCTCCCAGGGACTAAAGGAATGCACCACCACTACTGCCCAGCACAAGGTTAACATTCTTAAAAGAGATATACATTTTTTTAAAGAAAAGTTTTTTTGTGACTCTCTAACAGACTAATTAAAATAATTACATTTAAGCTTCTAGAAAGTTAAGTTTGTACTGGGTATTCTGTGTGAAGACTGGGCTTAAATGCAGCAGAGACATGATCAGGACAGCAAAACACAGCATCTTAGTTGAGGTTTCCATTGCTGAGGAGAAACAGCATGATCAAAAAGCAAGTCGGGCAGGAAAGGGTTAGTGTTAGGGTTAGAGTTAGGGTTAGGGGTTAGTGTCAGGGTCAGGGTCAGGGTCAGCTTACATTTCAGCATGGCTGTTTATCACTGCAGGAAGTCAGGACAGGAACTCAAACAGAGCAGGATCCCAGAGGCAGGAGCTGATGCAGAGGCCATGTAGGGGTTCTGCTTACTGGCTTGCTTCCCATGACTTACTTTTTTATTGAACTCAGCCTAGGGACGGGGATGGCACCACTCACCATGGGCTGGGTCCTCCCACTGATCACTGAATGAGAAGATTCCTTACAACTGGATCTCAAGGAGGCCTTTCCTCAGCTGAGGATCCTTTCTCTGATGATGCTAGCTTATGCCAAGTTGACACACAAAACCAGCCAATACACACTGGTTTCTTAATTTTAATTTTAATTTTATTTTTCAAAAAGTACACAGGCTTTGTGATGGCTAGAGAGATGACTTGGGGGTTAAGCGCACTGGATGATCTTCCAGAGGACCTGGATTTGGTTTCCAGTTCTGATACAGCAGTTGACAGAGGATCCAACACCCTCTTCTAGTCTCTAAGGGCACTATAAATATTTGGTGATAGATATAACATGCAGACAAAACACCCAGACTTATAAATAAAAAAAATAATGAATCTTTAAAAAAAGAAGTACACAGGCTCAGAGTCAAGTGCCCTTACCCTTAATTTTAGTACTTTTGAACCTCAATCTACTCATTTGTAAAATATTTCTTCCCAAGGTTGTATAATGACAGAGCTGATCAGAAAGTTCTCTATGATTTACTTAGGAAATGATCAATAAAGCCCAAATACAAATGCCTTTTTAACAACAACACAACAGTGAAGACTAAACAATATCTACTGGTCTGATCTGGTTGGATCCTTTTCCTGGAGACTCTCTACAAGTGCCTGGGTCTGGAATCACACTGCTCTGTATCTTCTGGTACAGGGACTCCTGCTACTGAGGAATTAGAATTGTGCAGGCTGCAGGTGTAAATGAAGACCATGGACCACCATCAGATGGGCTTCCACAGGTCTCTCTCCATTCCTGCCTCCACCATTCTCATACAGGCGGTGAAGGGGATTTCAGTCGCTTGCATTGCAAATACTATTGACAAAACCACAACCAAATGGGTATAGGACTGAAGGCCTGTGATCCCAGTACTTAGAAGTCAGATGTGGGAGGTTGCAGAGGCTTTGAGGCCAGATGGAGCTACAGGGTAAATTCTGAATTAGCCTAGGCTACAGTGAGCCCTTTCTCAAACCAAAATCAGAACAAAACACAGAACAAAACCAGAGGGCCCAAGATGGCTCAGTAGGCAAAAGGACATGTTCTCATCAGCCAAGCCTGAGTTGGATCTGCAAAACCCATGTAAAAAGCTAGATGAAGTGGCATGAATCTGCAACCCCAGCAGCACTCTGCTCATATGGCGGGATGGGAGGCAGACACAAGAGAATCCATCAGAAGTTCACAGGCCAGCTGCTATCCAAAGACAGAAACAAGAGACCCTGCCTTAAAACAAGGTAGGAGAAAAGAACTAACTCCCCAAAAGCTGCCCTCTGACCTACACACATGCCATGGTATGTGTGTCCACTCTCAACGGCACATATTATATACACTAAATTAATTTGTTAATTTTAAAAACAAAACGAAGAATACTTAATAACACAACCAAACCAAACCACCAAACAAACAAGGAATTCAGGCTAATCAGAGTTTTAATTTGATGGTTTTGCCAGAGGCCTAAGGCCTAGCACCACCAAGGGGCGGCTGAGGCAGGAGGATCACTTGACTCAGTAGCTCCAACAATCTACCTACCCTGTAGAAAACCAAACAAACATAAGCAGTTTCCTACAGCAGAGTTTGGTCATATCACTTTGTTGATCAATAAGCCACGTGGCTCTTCGAAACCTTCCAAAAAACTCTCAACTGTCTATTTTGGCATGTGATATATCATGAAATAAAATGCTCTAAGTTGCTTTTGTGGGAAAAAAATAGGGATGAGGGTCTAGTTCAGTGATAGAGATCTTCCCTTGGATGTATAAGGCCAGTAGGTTCATTTCTCAGCAGTTCAAAAGTAAATAATAATAATAAATTTATTTTATTATTAAATTTGGCATACCATCCTTTGTACTTAAGTGCTTTATTTCTTTTTAATTGTTTTTTAGATTTGCTATTTTATGTTCGTGAATGTTTTGCCTACATATATGTATGTGCACCACGTGTGTGCCTAGTCTCAAGAAGGTCTGAAGAGGGTTGTAGAATCTCATGAAACTGGAGTTAAGGATGGTTGTGAGTCACCATTTGGGTACTAGGAATCGAACCCAGGTCCTCTGGAAGAGCAGCAAGTGTTCTTAACTCCTGAGCCATCTCTCCATCATCTCAAATGTTTCATTTCTTCCGCCAAACAGTAGATACACACTTGGTTTGTTTAAGAGTGGGAAAATATGCAAAACATAAAATGAGCACTATTGATATTTAGTGTCTTTACATACAGAGTTCTCCAAACACCAGCAGTACTGGTGTGAAGATGTAGCTCAGGAATGGAGTGTACACTGGGCATGCGTGAAGGCCTCAGGCACCCGAGCTCAAATCACAATAATCAAATACATCCCTTTGCATCTGAGCTCTCTCTCTTCCATAGGTGCTTCTAAGTTTGATCTGAAGTACATATTTGAGACACTCTTTTTATAGCTAAATGACTCCACTGTGTGAATAGATCGCATTGTTTATTCATCTTCTCACTGGTGAACAGTTTAGGTTAGCTCTGTTTCAAATTGTGCTGCAGTAAATATTTGTGAACAAATAAGTGTTTGAATATATCTACCTTCCGTTTTTCACCTGTAGGTGAAGCACATAGGTGAAGCACATGATGTTTTAAAAAAAGCATTCTTTTAAAAAAGAGATAGAAATGGCCATGAATTTGAGGGATTTTTAAAATATAATTTTAATTTTTATTGAAAATATATTTTTTCATACAATATATTTTGATCACAGTTCCCCTCCCCCATCTCCTCCCAGATCTCCCTACCTCGGTCCCACCCAAATCTACTCTCTCTTTCTCTCTCTCTCTCTCTCTCTCTGAGAAAACAAACAGAGCAAAGCCTTGGTGGTGCAGGCCTTTAATCCCAGCACTCTAACTAACTCTAACTCACAGAGATCTGCCTACCTCTGCCTTTCAACATTAAAAAGAAAGGGGAAAATTACAATTTTCTCAACAATTCTGACTAATGAAGCTTCACAGCCACAGCTCTGGCAGTGACTTCATAGAGAGTTGGGATTTGGAAAGGAAAGTACAATGTCTCACTGAAGGAACAATCATTCTTTTTATCTCTTTAGCGTGTCTTAGGGTGGATCCTTCTTCCTCAGGGGTGGACCCTTAGCCAAGTGCTTGACCTGCCAAACTGGAAGATTAGGTCTCTGCCCAGGCTAGAGATTCCATTCTCTTGACTGAAAGAAAACCATTTTCCCTTAGTAAGCCTCAGTCCCGCCTCTGAAGAGGTAACTGTAAATGATGTGTAGAAGTGGACTGAAATTGGGGAATGGAAATAACTCATTTCTACCATGAAAATCTGGAGCTCTAGTTCCTTGGCTGAAAGGGCTGATGTCTGGACTGGAGTCTCAGTCCTGCCCTCTCACAGAGCCGCTAGGCATGGTGCTCAGTCAGGGTTAGACAAGAAACCAGAGCATCCCTTCTAGCCAGAGAAGCAAGACATTTTTGGAACTTTTGCTTTCTAGGTGGGTTCCTCCCCTGAGCTGGCCTGGTTTAGGCCCCCAGTTCTCATTATCATCTTAATATCATTTTCTGATTGTTATTGCTAGCATATAGAAGATGTTTTTAGAATTGTCCTTGTGTCCTGCCACCTGGCTGTACTATATTTGTATCTTTGTTATTGATGTTTTAATGTTTAAAGGTGTCTTGCTTGTGTGTATGTCTGCACACCACATGTGTGTCTGGTGCCCAAAGAAGCCAGACAAGAGTGCCAGATCTCTGGGACTAGAGTTACAGATGGGTGTGAGCTGCCATGTGGGTGCTGAAAATTGAACCCTGATCCTCTGGAAGAACAGCTAGTCTCTTAACCACTGAACTATCTCTCCAGCCCATAGTTCCCCTTTTAATAAATATATTTCTTTCTAATATTGGCTTTTCTTAGAGAATACATATTATATTATTTCTTTAAAATTTTTTAAATTAAGCTGGGTGGTGGTACACACCTTTAATTCCAGTACTAGGAAGGCAGAAGCAAGTAGATCCCCATAAGTTCTAGGCCATCTTGGTCTACAGAGTTCCAGAATAGCCAAGACTACACAGAGAAGCCCTGTCTCAACCTCCCCTACCCCCCCCCACACACACACTCAAACACACACACACAGTATTTTATGTATATGGGCATTTTGCCTATATGTAAGTCTGTGTATCACACATGTCTGGAACCCAGAGAAGCCAGAAAAAAGAACTTTGGACCCCCTGGTACTAGAGTTACAGATGATTGTGAAACACTCTGTGGATGCTCTGATGTATCTTGGGTCCTTTGTCAGCCAATGCTCTTAACTCCAGCCCCTCTCCCTGTGTTTCTGCTGGCCTTTGTGGTGTGTTTACTCTCTGTATTACCTGTATTACCTGTAGTGACATTTTCTGTTATCACATCTGCTCTATTGCATCTGATAACAGTAGATAGAGTTGCTCCACGGTGTTTGTTAGGATTTTCTAGTTTCTGAGACTGGGTCATATTTACTAAAGCGGATTGGGCTCCAAGCAGTGACCCCGCTAAAGCAGCCTCTGGATTGCTAAGATCACAGGTGTGTGCAGCCGGGCCCAGAACGCCCACTTCTTTGTCATTTTCAGGATACCTGCCCCTGTCCTTCTCCCATTTGAGACTGGATCTCCTTGCCTATCGTGGAATTCATTCTGTAGAGTCGGCTGACCTCAAACTCACAGATGTCCCCGTTTCTTGAGATTAAAGTTATGAGCCACTGTGTCTGGCTGTTTCTTAATTCTTTTACTTCTGCATTTGAATCTAAATGTGGTCTCAGGGCTAGATAGATGGTTTACTGGTTAAGAGCACTTGCTGTTCTTGCAGAGGATTCAGGTTTGGTTCCCACTACTCAGAGTGGCTCACTGTCTGAACCCCAGTTCCAGAGGATATGATGGGCTCTCTTCTGGCCTTCTTGAGCTTCATCAGGCTTACACATCATGCAGAAAAATACTCATACTCAATAAAAAAATAAGATCTTACATTACTCTCATATACATACTACCTTTTGGGATCCAGTCTGACAGTACCTTTAAATTAGACCACTTAACTCATGCTCATTCAGCCTTATAAATGATACCTTTTATTATTGTTTCTGTCTTGTTTTGGAGACAGGGTCTCACTGTGTAGACCTGTATACCCTGAAGTTCATCAGGTCTATCCTAGAACTCACAGAGATCCAGAGTGCTGAGATTAAAGCTATGTGCCACCAAGACTGGACAGTGCAACTCAAAGCTGAGTATCTCCCCAGCCTGGACATTGGGCTTCTCCTTAAGCCTCTATCTCTGCATGCCAGGATTACAGGCATGCATCCTCATACCCAGTGAAGGGGGGGGCAATGCAGGCTAGTACTCTACCAGCTGGGCTACATCTCTAGTCCCTAAGTAGAGGTAGATTAAATAATTCTTGTTTTCTATATGTTGGTATGTGGTTTGACTCCCCTTACTTTTTAGCACACACAAAAATGTGTTTCCATAGAGATAACCTGTGTTGTTACAAACCTATGTTCTTTCTCTGCCCCTCCCCCACCCCATGCTCTTTCTACAGATCTTTATGCTTTAACATAGAAAAACCTTTCTTGCTGGGACCAGATGCCCCTGTGAAGCTAGGCAATTTTGAAAAATAGCAAAGAATCAGCATTTCTTGACATTTCTAACCCTAACCCTAACCCAAGTAATTGACAAAAGCACAACCCCCTGGCACATGTGTGCAGGGGGTAATATTCCTTTGCTTTGGTTTTCACAGACCTAGGTAAAAGACAACTAAAACTCAGCCTTAGAGTTCAGAGTACCCTCTAAACTAGCCGAGACTCACCTTGCCTATCTTACAGAAATTCCCCCAAAGGCTCCACTGTTGGCTCTCCACAGCCCTGTCACCTGACCCTAACCTGGCACTGATCATTGGGTGGCAGCCAGTGAGCTCCTCTCTGGAACCTGGGAGTGTAGTAAATGCCGCTTTCTTGTGTTTTCACGTCTCATAACTCTCCAGACTGATTATCACACCAAAGAATACCAAGTGAAGAGAAGCCCATCAAAAGAATTCACCTGGTCCTGCCCTAGATAGGTAGGTAGATAGATAGATAGATAGATAAGGGCTCATGGAATGGAATACTGACAAATATAAAAGTTTTCCCTGGGACTTTCAGAACAGGCACACAAAGGTCAGCAGCTCCAGAAAAATGTAATCTCTGTGCTCAAACATTTGGATCCTTGCTCTGCCTCCTCAACAGTGTGGTTTGGGGCAAATTACAAAACCACAGACTTGTTTCCTCCTGTGACCCCAGCGGACTCAAAAGATTAAGTGAGATCATGTGAATGGTTCTCCTACTAGCTCATGGCTTTGTCAATGTTAACTTTCTTTTCTACTGACAAAATATAAGAAAAACACTTTTCTTGGTACTGTGCTTTTATTGTAGCTATTGAGAGGCTTCAAATATTTACAATACTTCTTATCTTAGCAATTACCCGGAAGGAGAAATGCAGAAATAGAACTGGGGATAGAAAACTGAGGTTATGTGATATTTTAGGAAGGAGAAATTCTGTCCATATTCGTTTTCAAGGTGTCCAGAGTTGGCAATTTAAACACTACCCTACATTCTGTTGATACTGAGTGACTTTGACAATAAATCCGTTCTGAAAATAGAACTAACTAAACCATCCTGGATGCTATCATAGGCTTGAGGCTTGAACTGACGAGAGCCATTGGTCTGTGAATCTTCCACCTTTAATGATCCTTTGAAATAGGTAGGGCGATTAGTATCACCTCTATCTTATAGGGACCTGAAATATAGGGACCTGAAAGTCAGGGATCTAGTGGCTTGCCTGTGATTGCTAATGAGCTAGGGAGGAAGCTGGAGCTTAAGATACGGCAATTAACCGCAAATTATAGTCTCAGAGCTATTGAGAAAATCTTAAAATAAAGTATCTTCTGAGTGGATAAAGGTCACTACACACCTAGATAACTGAAACACATATCTGATTAATTAGTAAAATAACTTATAATAAATACAAATGCATAGATGCAAGAGATATCATTAGGACAGGAAAGAGACTTGTGCATTTAAGGGAAGACTCTGGGTTTGGCATGATGGCACATGCCTGCAATCCCAACACTTAGTGATTGAAGGCAGGAGGATCAGGAGTTCAAAGTCTGCCTTGATATATGTATACATAATGAGTTTGGCACTTGACACGGCCTGGACTTTGAGAAGGAGGTGGGGACAGCAATAGATATCCAAACAGTAATAACACATTGTCTTAACCAGGGTTTCTATTACTATGATGAACGACCATGACCAAAAGCAACTTGGGGAGCAAAGGATTTGTTTCACTTCCTTTTCCCTGTCACTGTTCATCATGGAAGCAGTTAGGGCGGGAACTTAACTAGCACAAGAACCTGGAGGCAGGAGCTGATGCAGAGGCCATGGAGGGGCGCTGCTTACTAGCTTGCTTCTCATGGCTTGCTCAGCCTGCTTTCTTATAGCACTTAAGACCAACAGGTCAGGGATGGCACCACCCACAGTGGTCTGGGCCCTCCCCCATCTAAGAAAATATTATATAGATTTGCCTACAGTCTAGTTTTGATGGAGGCATTTTCTCAACTGAGGCTCCTTACTGTCAGATGATTCTAGCTTCATAGAACTAGCAAACACATTCATAATATCTGTATTATAGGATTATACTATGTGTGTCTATACTATCCAGTCTCCTTACCATAGCAGACCTAAGATCCTGAGCCTGAAGAAGGGCACCTTTTCTCTCCTAATCTCATCTATTTATAAGCAAATACATGAGTGAACAAATTATTATTTTTTTTTTGCAATTATTCTTCATTCAGTTGCCCTCTTGTCAAAGGCATCTTCCCTTGGTTCTAATCCTTGGGGGGAGGTCAATATTTCCTGTTTTATTTTGTTTTTGAGATAAGTTCTCATGTAGCCTGGCAGGCCTTGGACTCACTATGTAGTTAAAGGTGGTCTCTAATTTTTAAATGCTGAGAATATGGGTGTGCATTGCCATGCCTGGCTGCCAATCTCTAAATCGTGCAATACATTTAATTTATATCATTCCATATGTTGATAGATGCATAAACTTTGTGCGTAACAAGTTAAGAAAAAATTTCATGTACACAACCCTTATTGATTGGTCATAAGCGTATTTTGATAAATAGCTAGTAGAGATACTTTCTTGCCAAGTGTGGTGGGACATGCCTTTAATCCCAGTGATCAGAGAGCAGAAGCAGGTGAATCTCTGTGTCCACAAAATGAGGTCCAGGTCAGCGAAGGGTACATAGTGAGATCTTGTCTCCAGAAACATATACATAAATCTCCTTTTCTTTCTTTCTTTCGTTTTTGGTACAAAGTCAGGGGGCTCAGAAAAAGGAGGAAAGGAAGCATTTTTTTTTCTTGCATCTTATGTGTTGTTCAGATTCTGGTTGTATTAAATGAAACTCAGAGCCAGATAATGAGAAAAAGCTGGAATATCAGAAAGAGGAAACAGACCACAGTCAAATCTCACCGCTATGTTCTGGCTTCCTCAGCCTCACTCCTTGTCGCTTCTACAGAATGAATCTGTCTTCCTACACCTGCCTTAAATACCTTCTTGGCCCAGTTGTTTCATATCTGGGTTAAGATTAAAGGCATGAGGGGCTGGAGAGATGGCTCAGCAGTTAAGAGCACTGGCTGCTCTTCCAGAGGACCTGAGTTCAATTCCCAGCACCCACATGGCAGCTCACAACTGTCTGTAGTTCCAGTTCCCAGTTCCAGGCAAACACCAAGGCAAATAAATAAAGTAAAAAAAAAAAAAAAAGATTAAAGGCTTAAAGGCATGAGCTACTACTATTTGGCAGTTAGCCTTGAACTCACAGAAACACAGAAAGATCTGTGTCTCTGGAATTATGAGATTAAAGGCGTAGGTCAACCACTCCTGGTCCATGAGTCATGTCCCCCACTCCCTATTCCCCCCACCCTGTGTCCCGTGTTGTGCTCCCTCCACCAAAGGCTTGAGTTACCACTCTCTGACCCTACTGGATTGACTGTGGGTGGATCTGTTCTCTGATATTCCAGACTGGTTTTATTAAATATATAACATATCACTCCACTTATGTAGTCTGTAAATTTCATTTCTGCAAGCTTCATTTCATAAAACTAGGGAGCTAGAAGCTAACAGCTCTTAATTATCTGTTTCTCTCTTTGTGGAAAACATCAGGTTCATCTATTTGCTTTTCCTCTTGCAGTGTTGGGGAAGGAACCCAGGGCCTGGCACATGCTGGGCAAGCACTCTATCATGGGGGTATGCCCCATGTGCTGATCTTCTGTGCCAGACTGTCTGCATTCTCAGTATGTCAAGGCAAGGTGAGCAGAAAGGCTGTATGGAATGTGTGGGTGACATTCTGCAAAGAAAGGAACATGTCTTCCTCTATGCCTTGTCTTTTCAGTGGAATCCATGTTGACTTATCATCTTGGACCACATGGTGAGAGGAACCCTGAGAAAATGACTGATGATGCCATGCCACACCATGGGACCTATGATGTATCAGCTCTGGCTTGCCCATCCTTGGATTGTCATTTACAGTAGAGATGGCTTCTACCATGTCTATTCCCTTGTTATTTGAGTCCTTGTTGTGTGTCCCTGAGTTGTAGAACACGGTAGATCTTCACCAAACTTCTGATTAATCTAATTTCAGGAAGATCTGAATGTTTCCTAAGATCAAGTGACTCTGAGGAAAGACTGAACTGAGATCCTCATTTTCACTTTCTGAAATGTTGCTGACCAGAGGAAGGTTCTAGAACTTGTGCTTTTAGAATGAACAAAGCAGTTTTGATTCCCGTGTGAAGACAGTGGCAACAGCTGTGTGGGGATGAAGAAAAGTGAGTGCCAACAGGCTTTGTTCCTGTGGCAGCAAAGAGAATGGAGAACCTGGCCTGACTTTATCTCTGTACTTTTATAATGGCACTAATATCATCATGTACAGATTTAATCTTGGCTTCTTTTCTTAACTTTTATGCTTTGTTTCCTGGAATACCTTCTTTCTTCTTGTCTGCCAATCACAGCAAACCCCACAGGCTGGGGAAGGCCGGGCAATGTTTCCTACAGAAGCTGTGTTCATCATTTCATGACTGATGTAGGACAGAGCCAGGGGACTGAGCTGACATGGGTGTGAGTGGCACGTGAGGAAAGTGCCCAGTTGCATACTTTTTTTGTAAGACAGAGAAAATGAGAGAGTTGCTAAGCTCAGAGGTAGGCTGCTAACAGTTACTGCATTTTTCCACATCTTATAGAAATCACTGGGACTAGGTATTATTCATACTTATTGTCAATAAAACAAGGACGATAGAGTCACGCATGAGACTGTTGGCTCCAAAGCTCATGTTCTATCCAGTTCACTTTACTAATGCTTTAAAGTCCTTTTGAACATTTTCTCATTTTCAAGTATATTGATCTTGGGTATTCTGCAATGATGAAGCACATGCTTAGCATATCTGAGGCCCTGGGACTCTTGGGAAACTTGCCAGTCTAGTCTGTACTTGGAGAGTGGCAGGGCCAGCACTCTACTCTTACCTGAGGCCTACGAGGAATATAAGGGCTTTGTCAGCAAAGCTTGTGGATGTTTTCTAAGATATTCCAAAGCCAAAAGCTCATTTAATTTGGTTATCTGGCTTTATAAATTATGCTTTTAAAAAACCAACCTATTTATAAGTAAAATGATGTTAAGAAACATGCTTACTGCTGTCAGCACGTGGTGGGCTGGAGATTTGTCTGGCAGCAGGAGTGGACAGTTGGTTTAGCCTTCTCGGTTAATTCAGTTCAAGTTACCAGTAAATCATCACAGATTTGACATAACTGACTGCTTTTATCTTCCATCTGTTGGTTGAGTGTATGGAATAAAAATGGAGAGAATTTTTTTTTAAGTTCTAATAGGGGCTCGAGAGATGGCTCAGCCATTAAGAGCACTGACTGTTCTTCCAGAGGACCTGAGTTCGATTCCCAGCATCCACATGGCGACTAACAAATGTCTGTAATTCCAAGATCTGACACCCTTACAGTTATACATGCAGGCAAAACACCAATTCACATAAGATAAAAAAAAAATTTAAAAGTTCTAATAGAAACTTTGTAATGGGAATAATTTATGCTTGATAAGGCAGTCACTGTCTCTGGAAATATACGTTTTAAATTTGGAAATTATTTCTTTTGGGGGAATGTAACTTAGAATTAAATTGTATCTTTACATAGTCTGACAATATAAAATATATTTACTGTATAATCCTCAGACAAGTTGAAGTTAACAAAAAATATGTTGTCATGATTTTAAATAATAGATATGGTCATTTAAGGTAAAAGTCACAATTTTTAAATTTTTTACTTTAATCAGATGTTTCTAACCAGGTGTCATTAGTATCAAAACAAATATACAAAGTTTATAGTTGGAAGTTTTTCTTTGTTCCATCCTTCTGTGAGCTGGAGGTGTGGGGGGCGGAGATGTAATGAACACAGGTAAATCCACATGACATGTGGCAATGGATAGATGAATAGATATGGGTTAATTTAAGATGAATGAGCTAGTTAGTAACAAGCCTGGGCCATAGACCAAACAGCTTGTAATTGATATTAAGCTTCTGAATGACTATTTTATAAATGACTGCGGGACCATAGGGCCAGACAGGACAAAGAGAAACTTCCACCTACAAAAGTTCGCTTGTAAAAGCAAGAAATATCACTAGGCACTCTGTGTTCAGAGTCACTGCTTAGATGTTGACCTTAACTGACATCTCCTACAAAGCTTCCAGGTGCTTGCTTCTCGTGCAAGAGTCTGATGTAACAAACAGCTGATTACGGTTGTCCTACAGAACACATGGTCCAGCCAGTTGTACAACTGCCTTTAACCTTATGTTGTATTGACTCTTGTTAATCTTGATGTAAAAGTTTTCCTTCCAGTTTCCCACAAAGCTGCACAGTTATGACCTCGTGACTTAGGTTCTGAAGTCCTTGCCATTTGGTGGACCTCTGTCTCTAGCTGCTACTCCTCACACTACCCTTATGTCAGCCTTGAAGAATGGCCAAACCCCGAAAGCAATTTGGATGCCCTCTCAAAGAGGACTGATAGGCCATGGGCCATCCAATTCATCCCTCTTCTTGCCACTCTGGACACTGTGTGTGTGCGGGGGGGGGGGGGGGGCCTCAGAGCTAAAACAACAGGACTGAAGCCTTCTCTGTCTCTCCAGCACGGAGCAGCTCCCATCCTTGACCCCTACAGTACTCCAAGATGAAAAAGGACTAGATCTGATAACTGCTAGATGGGCTCCGTGCCCTTCTCCAACTATGCTGCTTCCACACCAACAGACACTATGTGGTTTCAATGGGGCCTAAAGACACAATGACCAGAAAAATTCCTTTTGGCTCCTCCCATGGACACTTCCTCCTCCTCCCCCTCATCTTACCTTTTTCTCCCCGTATGTAAATGTTTTCCTTACTGAACTTCCCCCTAGACCCAAACAAAATGTTCCACTAAGCTCTTGGACTGTCTCTCATCCCACATCAGCTCCATTTGATCCTGACACACCTGCAAACAGACCTTTTAGATGCTGTGGAGAAACTCTGGCTGCAGTGGGCCTTCATCACCTTCACCTCAGACCAGATACAGTTCTGTACGTTAGTCCTCAATTTCTCATTTGATGCTCTGTAGCCCCCTGAGGCCTCTGCTAGCTCAATATTGCTTTTCAGAACAACAGTTTTGGCAATAGAATCAGTCACTGTCGCCCATAATTGACCCTATGTCAGCCCACATTGTCCTCTGCCCCTTCCCTTCCCTCCAACCTTCCCAGAAAGTCTCTCAGTTCAACTCTAATAATTATTATCCAAGTCTCCTCAGGAAATCAGAATGGCAATCTCTGGTCCATTGCAGCAGATCAAGTTAAGACTCTCTCCTTGCTTTACAATGGGACCAGAATTACCTCCTCTGACAAAGACTCCCCTCATCAAAAAGCAGCTATAACACCCCTGTCCTGCATTTTTTATATCCTCTCAGAGTTAAGAATGAGAGTTTCCTGCTGAAGGACTACACTTCCCTGCTTCCCTTGTGAACTACAGAAGTCATTTCTGACCCTATAAGGGACCACATCCCATCTTCTTCTGTAGGCATTTTGGCCATCAACATACCTGGGTGACAAAATGCTCACTGGTCTAATGCCTAAGGCCAGACCAAGTCTCCCTTTCTTGGTGCCCCCTCTCCCTCTCTCTCCAGACGATGTCTGTGCTCACTGGGAACAGAACTGACTAAACAACCCAAATGCTAAATGATTCATCCCTCCTTAGACAATCTATCCTTAAATTTAAAGTCTTTCTTTTTGGGGAAGAGGGTCTCATATAGTCCAGACTGCCTCAAGTTCACTCTAGCTAGACTTGAACTTCAACTCCTGATTCTTCCAATCCTCAGCTTAGAAGGGTTGGGGGGGGGGGGTCACAGGCAGCAGGCATGTGTCATCACATCAAAGTCTTTGCCAAAAAAACCTTGAATTAGAAGTTTCTGTCATTATCATTAGAATCTTGAATTTAATTTGAAGTTTTCAATGTAATAACTTTGATTTAAAGTTGAAAGCCCCACACTATGATTTTATCATAGTATTTACAGGTACATCATTTTAAAATGTATTAAACTGTGTCCTAATATAGCTGGACATGGTTGTACATGGCTTCCATGCATAGCCTGAAAGTAATTGTATATAATTAATTAATAAATAATTAACTTTTAGTGTCTGGAATTGAATCCAGGGCATGCAGGCATATGCTCTACTACTGAGCAACACCACAATTATTTTTGTTTATTCATTTTTGAGAAAACAGCCTGACTATGTAGCCATGGAACTACCTATTTAGACCAGGCTGGTCTTGAACCCACAGAGATCCACCTCCTTCTGCCTCTGAATAATATGAATTCATTCACTACCATGACCAGCATATTTTATACAATTGTTTTTAGTAATTTTATGCCTGAACCAAGTTTTACCATGTGGAATTTTCCACTTAAGTCTCGTACCAATGGTCACAGTTTCTGATTTTGAAAGATTTCATGTTTGCAGATTAGAATGTTCAATACATACTATTACTTAAGCATTTGGGGAAATGTCATCATTATGAAGACATTTGAAAATTGCAGGATTTTCTGGAACTTATTCCATAGACCAGGCTGGCCTCAAAGTCCGAGATTCACCTGCCTCTGCCTCCCAAGTTCTAGGATTAAAGGTGTGTGTCACCACACTCAGCTTCTAAAAAGGCAGAATTCTAAAAATAAAAATAATGACTCAAGATCTCCTCAAATTTCTTCATCTACTGGAGACATTTCTACCCATTAATTAAATAAATTACCTACTAAACTGCAAGCTCCCAGGCAAATTCTATTTAAAGTATTTTAAAGAATGGCATGTTTAAAACAGAAGAGAAAAACAGGGAGAGGCAAGATAAACAAATGTCAAGGCACTTTTGATCAGAGGACACTTCTTCGCTCCAGAAAAGTACAAGTTATTTGCATTGCCACTCTGGATGACAGAAGCCACCCAACCGTAGCATCCACAGAATGCCGATGTCCCACACGCTGGCCTCCTGCTGGTGTGTGGTACTTCATGCTTGTGATCTCAGCATTCAAGAGGCTGAGGTATGAAAACTGCTACAGGCCAGAGATGAGTCTGGGCTGCACAGCTAGTCTGGGCCTCGCTGAGCTACAGAGTGTGACCCTGCCTAAAGGAGACAGAGGGGAAAATGGAAATAAATAAAAAACTAGGCATAGATGGCTTCATTAATGTCTCCCACTGTAGCTTTTGGGTAGGAAGAAAAAGTAAATTCAGTGTTTATCCTGGAGTTGGCAGCTTCTGGGCAGGGGTCTATAATAAATTTTACTGGGCAAGTTTCACACTAGTGAAATGCCAGCTATAAAGAAACTGGAGTCATACGATTACTGATAGCCGGGGTGTAACTCAGTGGTGGAGCAGTTGTGTTGAAAACATGAGACTGTAGATGGTCCTGGGTTCCATCTAACACTGAAAAAAGGAAGAGCGATAGAGAGAGGGAAGGAGAGAGAACTAGAAAGACAGACAGAGGGAGAGAGAGAGAGAGAGAGAGAGAGAGAGAGAGAGAGAGAGAGAGAGGCTGAAAGTCTCTGCCAGGATAGAATTAATACGATACATTATTATTATTATTATTGTTATTATTATTATTATTATAGCTTGCTTGAGACTGGGTCTCGCTATATACCTCAGGCTGCCCTTGAACTGACCCTTCTGCCCAGTCTCCCAAGCATGAACTGCTGTGCCTAGTTTCCTAGTTTATGAGATGAAATATTATGCTTGGAAGGAACAATTGATGTCCACAATCACCAGTTTTCACCAGTCTGTAATGACATGAGAGAAATAATGTCAGCATATGTGTAACGGTAAAGATCATTTCCCACTCTCTAGTTAACACTTTTCCCGAGTCATGGTGTCCTTTGCTGGACACAGCTTTTTGGCTTCATCAGAGACTCTGACATTAAAAAACAACAACAACAAAAGGCAAAATCAAAAACCAGGGTGGTGGGAGTGGAGCTGACTTCTTCACTGAATAGAACAGACTTCTATTGATTGATTGATTGATTGATTGATTTTTGGGATAGGGTTTCTTTGTGTAGTCCTGGGTGTCCTGAACTCCTTTTGTAGACCAGGCTGGCCTCAAACTCAGAGATCTGCCTGCCTCTGCTTCCTGAGTGCTGGGATTAAAGGCGTGTGCCACCATGCCCAACTAGAACTGAGTTTTTATTAGGGAACATATTTTTATTTTTATTTATTTTTTTTTAAAATATTTTAACTTTATTTATTTATTTATTTGCCTTGGTGTTTGTCTGGAACCGGAACTACAGACAGTTGTTAGCTGCCATGTGGGTGCTGGGAATCGAACCTGGGTCCTCTGGAAGAACAGACGGTGCTCTTAACCACTGAACCATCTCTCCAGCCCCCGGAACATATTTTTATTTAGGTAGTCAAAATATAAATTTTAAATAAAATGATGTTGTTAGGAAATGCTGGATCTTTTGTTGCTGTTGTTTTATAATTGGCAAAACTTAACATTCTTTGTCTTGTTGATTCCTAAAACTACTCTGAATACAGGAACGGGTTCACAAACAATATGTGACTGAGGTCATCTAACCTTCTCTAGTTAGTCAATAAATATCCTGAGGGGTTACTATGTACTAAGAGATGAGGCTCAGATGAGAGAAAGACCACTGTGGTCCCTTTCTTGCACACAGTGATGGAAGGGACACATTTTGTCAGTTGTCTCTAACAAGTGATGCTAGGTGTCTGGGGAGCAGGTCTGAAGGAAAGTCTGTTTTCCAGGGACCCGTTTCCTATAGAAAGAAACTACTACCTTCGAAATGTGCAGGCCTGTGCCTGCTAAGGAGGGGTGAGGGAATATGAGCAAGGGAAGCTTGTCTAGGTCAGGGAATTTTAAGTAATTTCTTTTTTTTTTTTAACTTTATTTGTTTATTTATTTATTTATTTGCCTTGGTGTTTGCCTGGAACTGGAACTACAGACAGTTGTTAGCTGCCATGTGGGTGCTGGGAATTGAACCCGGGTCCTCTGGAAGAGCAGACGGTGTTCTTAACCGCTGAGCCATCTCTCCAGCCACTTTAAGTAATTTCTTGATGGCTGAAATAAAATTGCTTTGTAAGAGTCAAGACAGCGAAGAAAATAGTGAGAGAAACTGAGCATGTCTGTTGTGTTTTATTCATGTTGTAGAGATTGACCCCAGGGCTTTGCAAATGCTGGCAAAGGAACTGTACCACTTCCGTCATGATTTTTGGTTTCACTGTTGTTTTTAAACTCAGAGTTTCTCATAAAGCTGAAAAGCTTCTGTACAGAAAATGACACTTTCAGGAAAAGTGGAGCCTGTAGAACAGGAAAAGATCTTTACCAATTACATGTCTGATAGATGATGCCGTGCTTTGAATGAGAATGGCCCCCATAGCTCATATATTTGCATGCTTGGTGCCCTTGTGGGTGAACTGTTTAAGGAGGATTTGAGGCTGGGGCCTTGTTGGAGTAGCTATGGCCTTGTTGGAGGAGGTGTGTCACTGGGGGTGAGCTTCGAAGTTTCAAGAGCCCATACCAGGCCCAGTGTCTCTCTGCCTATTGCCTACAGATGGGCTCTTAACACTAAGAGAGAAAGAAGTAGATGTGGGGTCCTACTCCTACCCAAGAAGTGATCTGCAATTGATACCAACTGGCAAGGAGAAAATCAACTTCCTCTGCTGGAGTCTCAACCACTCTCCAGGGTAGACCCCATGCATGCCCAAGAGCAGTTGGCAAACACAAAAATAACTCAGTGGTATTTTTGTGACTTTTTGTTTCATTTTGCTTTGTTTTGTCAATGGTCTTTTGCTTGATTATCATTTTTGCGGATGTTTTGTTTTTGAAAGATAGGAGAAAAATAACAAAGTTGGATGGGTAAGGAGATTGGAGGATCTGGGAGAAATTCAGGGAGGGGAAAATAAGACTAAAATAGATAGTATAAAAACATTTATAATAATATAGTCAGATTCTCCTCTATTATAAATCTGACAGGCCTGGAACTCACTATGTAAGCCAGGCTAGCCTCCAACACACAGATCCAGTTTTCTCTACCTCCTGAATGCTTGGATGAAGGTGATGCAGGCAGTCTAAAGAGATGGTTCAGTGGTTAATAGCACTTACTACTCTTTCAGAGGTCTTGAGTAAATTCCCAGTAACCCCATGGTAGTTCACAACGGTTTATAATGAGATCTGGTGCCTTCTTATGGCATGCAGGTGTACATGCAGACAGAATACTCAAATAAATAATTAATTAAAACTTCAAAGAAAAGTAGAAAAAAAGTGATACAGGGTCTAGTGCAGTTCTGTTGGCCTTAGACTCCCTATGTGTTATGGGTTACCTTGAACTTCTGATCCTCTGCACTTCCTGAGTGCTGCAACTCAGGCATGAGGTTCTTCTTTTCCTCAAACAGGGTTTCTTTGTGTAGTCCTGGCTGTTCTGAAACTCATTCTGTAGACTAGGCTGGCCTCAATTCAGGGATCTGCCTGCCTCTGCCTCCTGTGTGCTGGGATTAACCTGAGTGTTGGGGTGAAAGGTGAGGCTAGCACTTCCCAGCATCACAGGCAAGAGCTTCTACACCCAATTTATGTGATGCCTGGCATTAAAAACCTGGGACTTTATGCACACTAGATGAGCATGCTAAGAACTGAGTCACATTTCACATTCCCTGGCTTTTAGGTTTTTTTTTTTTTTTAATTGTAGTAAGAAAAATAAAGTCTGTCTTTGAAAATTTTTGTGGTGGGGGAGGAGAGAGGGGTGACCTCTGCTGAACATCAGCCCTGGGACTTAACAGTTAGATAAATGCTCTGTTACTGGCATAAGCTCCTGGCTTCATCTTAACTATTTCTTACACTTGAGTAGTGTTAAATATAGTACACCATTATAAACTAAGGACTGTAGGATACTACAGACAACTGAGATACGGGGAGATCCTGAAGAACTGCAGATGGAATTATAGGGTCAGACTGATGTAGAAGGCTGCAGAAGGAGCTGAAATCTAGAAGGGATCTTAAGATGTAAAAGCTTGGAGAGTAGATGTTGTGCTGTGTCCATGAAGGCTGTGATAAGACTTAATGACTGTCAAGTAGAGCCTGAGGGCAAAGAAAAGCCCTCAGAGTACAACAGCCAACGTGTTGGCCAGGCATGAGCAGTCACAGATCGGGCAGTTCAAAAGCTTTTAACATGACTGATCGGAACAAAGATGGCTTTCTTAATAAAGAAAGATTTCATGATATGCTTCCTTGCTGGAGGAAAAGTTCAGGCGATGAGCATCTTAATGCCATGAATGGTGAGGCTTCCGGACCAACCGACATCTCACGATGTCTGTTAATGTATAGATTATGAAGCCTGTGTCCACTCAGTAGGATTACTCCATGGACAGGCTGTGATGATCTGAGAGGTCCATTACAAAAGGAGGTGTGAAGGAGCCTTACAGGAGGCACTTATTGACAAGAAAGGGAACTTCAATTGCATAGAATTCAGACATATCCTGAAAGATAAGAGGCAAAGACAACAGTAGCAGGAAAGAACTTCACATTCCAGTTAGATGCCAGAACATGACTGGAGATCTAGATTCTTAGGAACCTGAGGAGGGAGGATCCTTTAAGCCAAGGGTCTGGGAGAAGCCTAAGCTACATATAGAGTCTCCATCTCAAAATAACAATAGTTCTAGCCTAATATTCCTTGTTACTACTTGGGGTATTTCCATCACACACACACACACACACACACACACACACACACACACACACTTCTTTTATGTTGCTAAGGAATGAACCCAGTACTTTGTTCATGCTAGATATACACTACAACTGAACAACACCTTCAGTCCCAGGCCTTCAGATAGAAGCCCAGGACTCTCATTATGTATCCCAGGCTATCCTAAAAGAATCTTGTCTTGGCTTTCTGAATTACAGTGGTATGTCACTAACCCTGGCTCCATGATTTCTTGTAAAATTTATGGTGTGCCTTTATCTATACAGCTTTTGCTTTTCTTATACTTAGTCTTAGACATTTGGGTATGTGCTATGTTTGTAATCAGGCTGGATATAAGACATTTTTTTGTCATTTCCCAAATATAGGGTAACATGACAATAGCCCTTCTCTAAAATCAGAGTCAATATATTTTGAAGACATAAAAAAAAATTTAAAAACTTCTTGGGACCCTGGTGAATAGGGAGTTAATTTTTTTGTTGTTGTGATTGTTTTGTTCTTTGGGGGTTTTGTTTGTTTGTTTAGCTTTGGTCTGAGAGGTTGTTAGAGAAGGAAACTCAATACACTCCTGGCTGAATCCCAAACCTGCACAGGCCATTCTATGGGCCTATACTCTTGAGGTAACTGGTGACATCTCACTAGGTTGTGCTTTGCTAAATTGGTATAGTTAAATTGGATGTGGTGGAGCATATCAGCACTCAGGAGGCTGAGGCAGGAGAATCCTGAGTTTTAGGTCAGCCCAAACTAATATAGCAAGACTCTTGTCTTGAAAAAAATAAACATAAGGGGCTGGAGAGATGGTTTAGTGGTTAAGAGCATTGGCTGTTCTTCCAGAGGACCTGAGTTCAATTCCCAGCATCCATATGGCAGCTCACAACTGTCTGTAATTCCAAGATCTGACACCCTTACACAGTTATACATGCAGGCAAAACACCAATTCACATAAAATAAAAATAAACTATTTTAAAAGAAAAATAAACATAAAAATGGGGAAGCGTTTTTTACATTAAAAAAATTTGGTGGGCAGTTAGGTACAAAGATTGAACTCTATTGTGCCTTATTGAAGTGCTATGGATGGAATCCAGGGCCTCAGACATGCTGAGGCTTTACCACTAAGCCACTCTAGTCCCCGGTTTCTCTAAAAAAACAAAACACTCTCCATCCCCAGGGGGAAAAATAGGGTTGGCAGATAGTTCAGATGGTAAAGGCACCTGCAGTGGCATGACCCTGAGTTTAGCTTTTAGGTGGGGACCTGAGTTCCAGAGCTATACAGTGAAAGAGCCAACTCCTGAAAGTCGTTTTCTCACCGCCACACACAGGCACACAAAAATAATAAAAATATGATTACAGATGTGTAAGATACATAAGAAAGTATACAAACGGGACATGAGTTGGTATCAGAAACGCCTTTGTTTGCGTTGATGGGTAAGAAATATAAGGTAAGTATATATACTCTCCCCCAGTCCCGCTCAGTCAGTCTTGCTAAATAGTTCAGGCTGGTCTGGAACTCACCATATACTACAGGTTGTTCTCTTGCCTCCAAGTCCTGGGATTGCAGGCATGAGTTACCACCCCTAGCTAACTCTCTATCTTCATGCAAGTTCACTAACAACCATGAGTCTAATCAGAATCCAAATCAACACGCAGAACGTGAGCAGCATGCCTGGAGTTATGCTCATTTAATTATACTAACGTTTTGAAGTAGATCATATAATTATTCCCATTTTACACAAGAAGGAACTGAAGACCAGAGAGGTCGGAAGGCTAAGTACTGTTGAAACCACCACTGCTATCTCTGATTAAAAGCCAATGCTCTAGGGAAGAAACATATTCTCAAATTTAGAACAGGAGACGGCTCAGTGGGCTTCTTGTACGGAAACTTCCCAGCCTCAGGGCAACGGAAACCACAAAAAAACATGAAATGTGCACCACTGGGAGCCTCCGCGGTCCTCCTTAGCCTGCCCGCGGTGCGCTGAGCGGCCTCCCGACACGCGGGGGCGCTATGGCAGCACGGTGGGAGTGAGCCTCTGACGACTGTCGCGAGATTCTGAAAGCCGGAAGCGCGACAGAGCAAAGGTCACATAGGCAGCGTTCCCCGCCCCGCTCACGTAAGTTCTCGCGCGAGTTGTACTTCCGCCCTTTTGGCTCTCCCTGCAGCACCATGGCGGTCGGCAAGAACAAGCGCCTGACGAAAGGCGGCAAGAAGGGAGCCAAGAAGAAAGTGTAAGTGGTGGATTTTGCGGACCCCCGGTCTTTGGATCCCGCAGGAGTTGGTGGGCAGGTTTTGGGCTGCAACGGGGAGCGGATGGTGAGGATGCGGGGCGGATTGCGTGTCAACGCGGGTCCGGTGCTCTCCGGACGGCCGCCTCGCCGCCACCCGGCCGGGTGTGAGCCGGGCTTTCGTCGCCGGTAGTGGCTCGCGTTTTGCAGTCTGTGGGCTCCCGAGTTGCTCTTAAGCCGCGACACTTTTCTACCCTTGCTTCATCTGGAAGCTGGGCAGTCTCTGTGGCTGTCCACTTGGGACCCCGCGACACTTCTACGCTGGAGTCTCCTGACACTTGTTTACCACTTCGACCTGTTAGTTAATACCCCAGGACCTTCAAGCTCCGGGATGATATGTATTAGTACTGCCTGTGGAGTGGAGAAGGCATGATTTCCAACTTACCGGTTTGTCCTGTTGACAGACAAGTCATGCTTACAGACACCATCTCTCAGCGAGGGGCCGCACTTTGTATTAAATTTAAGCCAATTATGTCAGAAGAAGCCTTAAGCATAAGGAAAGCTTAAAGCTGGTATAGTAATCCTATGCTTTAAAGTTGCTTGGGCCTGTTTTTTTTTTTTTCTCAAATCCAGGGTTGATCCATTTTCGAAGAAAGACTGGTATGATGTGAAAGCTCCGGCTATGTTCAACATTAGGAACATCGGGAAAACACTAGTCACAAGGACCCAAGGAACCAGTGAGTACTGTGTACTTGTTTTGCTTGGTCCTGCGATGAGAAAATCAGCCAGTGGTTGCAGACTTGACATTTGGGGTGCTAGTTTTTTGTCTATTTGTGGGTGCAAGGAAGTGCTTTTAGAATTTACCAAGAAAGTGTTTGGTTGAGTATTGCCAGTATGTCCCTGATGTTTATGTGGATTTTGTAACAAGTTAACAGGATCTTTGGTTCTTTTTAGAAATTGCATCTGATGGCCTCAAGGGTCGGGTGTTTGAAGTGAGCCTTGCTGATCTACAAAATGATGAAGTTGCATTTAGAAAATTCAAGCTAATTACTGAGGATGTTCAGGGCAAAAACTGTCTGACTAACTTCCATGGCATGGATCTCACCCGGGACAAAATGTGTTCCATGGTCAAAAAGTGGCAGGTGAGACCCAAAACTGCTGCAGTAGTGTGTGCAAGGACTGGAAGGATCAAAACATGGAATGGAGAACTAGATTTATTTCAAGCCTTGGATTGTTTCCTTGGAATTAAGTATCAGCCCTGAGTTGGTCCTCCTGAATTTATATATAGTTAGTAACCTGTAAAATCTGTTTTTATTTTTCTCACCACTGTTTGTATTGTCAAGTTAGCTACTAGAGATACAGTTGCAAGCAGAGCTTGAGCAAATAGCATCCAGTACCTACTTACTTGAGATTTTCCTTCTGAACTCCCCTGTCCTTGTGGTTGACAATTTTAAGAGTGCAGCCAAGATGCTGTTTATTATTTGGTGCTAGGGGTAGGATCCAGGGCGTTCCACATGGGCAGTTCCTTATATTGAGCTACATCCCCTGGCCAAGTATTTACTTGTTAAGGGATGATGGGTAGGTGAGGTGGGCAGCTTTGCCAGCTGAGAATATTTTAGGGCAACCATTTTTTGAGTTTATAGGGAAAAGGTGGCTCTGGCTAATTTGATTTTTCTCTGACAGAGAAGTCTAACAGTGGTAAAGCCTCTGGTGTGGGGATAATATTCGGTCACCATTTATTTTGTTCATGAAAGCAATGAGCCTAGCTTTTTTTTTTTTTTTTTTTAAATCAGCTCATTGAGTTGTGAAGATAAAATAACTGATGCAGGTAATTGAGCTTTAACACAGAAATCAGTAATCCATATCAATTTAGGAATGCTATTCAGATGTGCCCAGGAAACAGCATTGGAAAATTGTATATGGGAATGAATGATGACAAAATGTTTCGGTCCCAAATGAAACATAATGATTTTACTGTTACGTGTACTTCTGACATTCCCTCACAGATTATGTAATTCTGGAAATAATAAGTTGTTGAATAAGTATTGATACATTCTTTCTGCAGTGGAAATCAAGGGTTTTCTTTGTTTGATTTTTATTTTTTTGAGACAGGGTCCAAGTATGCTGCCCAGGCTGGCCTCAAACCCACAAAGACCCACCTACTTCTGCCTCCCAAGTGCTGGGATTGAAGGGGTGTGCCACAACTCATGGCAGTTACTGGGTATGTTTTAAAACAGAAGGTATATAATTTATAAAATGCAAAGAGATCAAATCATTTTGCCACTAAAATGACCCTTTAAGAGATGTAAATATGATCCAGTTACAGTTTATTTAGAGTTAGCTGTGAGACTGTTTAAATCCTTGGCGTGGCTTTATTTTGAAATAAAAGGGCCTTTTTTCTAGCCTGTTTTGATGGTGCTTGCTATGTAGACCAAACTGCCCTTGAACTTGTGATTTGCCTTTGTATTTTGAGTGAATAGATTGTATTTTGTCTTTTTTTTTAATTTCTGGAGACCAAGATGGACTCAAACTAATTATTAGAGGTCCAGCCTCTTCTTGGTGTGTTGAAGTTAAAGCTACCACACACAACCTGTGTGTTTCTTTTTAAGAGATAAAGACAAATTCATACGGTCTCAGCCTGTGTATGTCTTAGAATTTAACTTTCAAAGCTCATCTTCTGTATTGGGGGTGTATGGGGTCCAGTTGAGATGACAGTGATCATTTAGAGGAGTGCTGTCTTTACTTTAAGGATGTCACATAGTGGGTTTTGATGGTCCAAGCTCTTTTATGTTGAGCCCCTAAAAACCGATGCAAAGTCTTGTGGATGTAGTGCACACAGCCAGGGGAGGCTAGCCAGAGCTAGTAGTGAGACACTGTCTCAGAAAAAACAAACGGAGAGCTTACAGTATCTTTTTCCCCCTCTCTAGACCATGATTGAAGCTCATGTTGATGTCAAGACAACTGATGGTTATTTGCTCCGTCTGTTCTGTGTGGGTTTCACTAAAAAACGAAACAACCAGATACGCAAGACTTCCTATGCACAGCATCAGCAGGTCCGCCAGATCCGGAAGAAGATGATGGAAATCATGACCCGAGAAGTGCAGACAAATGACTTGAAGGAAGTGGTTAATAAATTGTGAGTGGTTTGTTTTTTTTTTTTTTTTTCCCTCCTTTAAGAAACATCCTGAATGCCTGTTGAATCATCCTTCTGTAAGAGAAGGCATATGGAGTTGGACCTCAGTTTAAATTAGTTTTTCATTTTGGTCGAAGTTGTGTTGACAGTGGATAGTGAAACTTAGGTGCTAAGTTAGATATACAATAAATAATAGAACTGTCCATAATAATGTGTGGGAATACATGATGAAAAAATGTTTCGGTCCCAGTTGATATATACTGATAACTGTTACATTTTTCTGATGTTCCCATGAAGAATACAAATGGCTAAGAGGATGTTATGCAAAAAAAAATAAAGGGTGCTAATTTTGTTGCTAGATATAACGATCTTTAGGATGCCTGCATTACATACACATTAGAGATATTTGCTATGGTTCTTTTTATTTCCATGTAAAGAACTGTGCTTTACTACACTTTGGTGGGTTTTTTGTTTGCTTGGTTGTTTTTTTTAAAAGTTTGCTGGTCTTGCAGGATTCCAGACAGCATCGGGAAAGACATAGAAAAGGCTTGCCAGTCCATTTATCCTCTTCATGATGTCTTCGTTAGAAAAGTAAAAATGCTGAAGAAGCCTAAGTTTGAGTGTAAGTGACAAATAAGGATTCATGGGATGAAAATTTGGGACTAAATACATTTTTTTTTATGACCAGTTAAAATTTTATAGATTGGGTAGTCATTTGCCTGCATGTATATATAGGTACCATTTATGTTCCTAGTGACTTTGGTGTCCAGAAGAGGGCTTCAGTTCCCTGTGACAAAAGTTAAGAGATGCACCTATGGGTGCCAGGAACTGACCAAACCCCATTTCCCAAATCCATTGCAAGAACAAGTGCTATCTATTAATTACTGAGCCAGCTTCTGCGTGCATGTAAATTCACTGTCCTATCTTGACACTTAATGCTATAGACTAGGATGGCCTCAAACTCAAGATTTGCCTGCTTCTTCCTCTTGAGTGCTAGGATTAAAGGTATCTACCACCATAGTGGGGCATTATATGTAAGTTTTTAAGGGTAAGATAATGGTCTGTTTATGTAGTATGGAAGAGCATTGTTTTTAAATTATGGTGTTTCATAATATTTCTTTTTTCCTTTTAGTGGGAAAACTCATGGAGCTCCATGGTGAGGGTGGTAGTTCTGGAAAAACTACTGGAGATGAGACAGGCGCTAAAGTTGAACGAGCTGATGGATATGAACCACCAGTCCAAGAATCTGTTTGAAATCCAGATTTTTAATAGTGACAAATAAAAGTCTTATTTGTGACGATGGTTTGTTTCTGGTCATTGTTTTAAAATGTTACAGCTTGGTAAATCAGATAATTATTTAATGTAACCTACTGAAGTTGTGACTTTTTTTTAAATTCATTAATTAGAAGGTTTATGTATTTTAGTAATCTGAATAAATACGGAGACAAGGTCTTACTGTGTATCTGGCCTCCAATAGGAGATACGGCTGCCTCTGATTTAAAGGCATGTGCTCCACCACATCCTGCAAATGAAAAGCCAGTATACACCTAGGGTGTTTCGTTTTGAATAGTCTTATGGAGGTAGGCTTTTGCAGCATGGTACTGTTACTCCTTAGCATTTGCTGGGTCATGACTTGGTGGAGGACATATAGCAAGCTGGGGTGAGTTTGGAGGTCCTTAAGCCATTTGGCTTGTTTGTCGAGTTCTGCCCTGAGTTTTGGTCCCAGTATTTCTAGGCTGAGGCTAGTTTGCATTTCTAGTCAAGTTCTCAGGCAGTGCTAATGTCTAGAGACTACAGTTGGTAAGCTGCCAGGCTGAATACTAGAAAGTAGCTTTTAGGGTTTTGGTGATGCCCTAGGAGCATCCAGTTTAAGGCCTTAAATATATTAGGTGAATGCTCTGCTGTTGTGAGCATGTACCCCCTCCCCCTTTTTTCTCTGTGTAGCCATGTCCTGAACTGTGGTATGTAGACCAAGCTTGCCTGCTTTTGCCTCCCAAGTACTGGGATCAAAGATGTGCACCACCATGGTAAAGTATTACCAAGTGTCTACCCTATGGGCATTTTATATTTGGCATCCTAGTATGGTCTTTCCTTTGCGGTATTAGCAGAAGAGGTGCCTTAGACATGGTAGTACACATACTATCACAACTATTTTTCAAGCCCTAAAGTGTTAATTGAGGCAGGGACTTGGTATATGTAGCTCAGGCAAGCCTATTAATATAAATCTACATCTTTAAGGATGTAGATAGCATTTTGCAAAGGGCTCATTTGGGAAGGCTCAAAAAGTTTAAAAGGTTAGGTAGTAGCTGAGCCATTAGCACTTGCTGCTCTTGGCAGAGGAACTACGTTCAATGTGGTACCCATAAGGTAGCCCAAATGTCTGAAAAAGTTCATGGGAATCCCACATCCTTTCTGGGCTCTGGGCATCAGGCATGCATGTGGTACACATACATGTAAATGAATGGTTTGGCCTGTTTTCAATTTAGTTAAAATTTACTCAGGCAGCCTTGAAAGTCTGTTGGAACAAGTGCCTCCATGGGGTAAGTGAAAACTTGTGTTGAGTATCTGTAGGTGTTTGATTTAAGCTTAGTCTGTCAGACATTTTGTAATCAAGATAGTTGGTTTTCTTCAGTGTGCATGACAGAGCAGCCCTAACTGTAGACTAGCTTGCAAGCTGTGAGCCCTATCGAGGCTATCAGATTATCAAGATGGGTCATTGTAACTGGGCATTCCTATAGGAGAGAATTAAATCAATTTCCAAATAGCACCTCAATATGATTACCAAGAACAGTTAACACTAGGTATTATCAGTGCTTCTGGTCTTGATTTGGCTTCAGTGATCACAGTTGTGCTTGATAACTGCAGTTACTTGGTTATCTGAAGCTTATTCTTGAGTAACCACTTCTCAGAAAGTTATAGTAATATTCTCTTGAATTCTCAAATTTTAGGTACTTTGTATCCAAGATATTTTTATGTGTGTGCCTGAGTCAGTGTGTGTTTCACCATGTGCAGGGTCAGAGGAGACATCAGATCTGGAACTAGAGTATAGACAGTTGTGAACTACCTACCGTGTGGGTGTGGGAATCCAGGTCCTCTGGAAGAGCAGCTAGCCTCTTGTAAAAGCTGAGCCAACTCTCAAGCCCCTATTTTGTTTTTGAGACAGTGTATCCCTGAGGTGGTCTTAGTGCTGATCCTCCTGCTTCCGTATACTAGTGCTGGGATTATAGGAATAAGCTACCAAAAGGTGACCTGAAAATCACTTCGAGCATCTTAAATATTCTATCACTAGTACTTAATGGCTTTTGACTTAACTGTGAGTCTGTTCCTAGAATTATTTTGGTCTTTTCCTGGCTGCTTGCATGTGGTATGGTGATGGTCTGCAGGGGGAGCAATCCTGCATTACAGTATGCTGTGTCTGTAGCGCTTTTTGGATGTGTGCATTCAGTGAACTACATGAGCTGTTCAGTACCTTACTACAAATTGGGTTTTGTTGTTTGATTTCATGCAATTTTGGACATAATTTCAAGTGTTCCTACTATTTAGGTAGATAGTGACAAGTGTGTTAATGTATTCAATATCAAGAGTGTTGGTAAAACCTGAGAAGTGTCTGCATGTAGTTTTAAATCTTGTTTTGTGAAGGAGTTTGACAGTGATGGTCTGGGAGCCTGCTGTTACAGTCCTTTAGTTCTTTTCTGGCATTTTATCCTGTGTCATCTTTTTAAATAGGGTTTTAACCATGTGGCCCACGCTGGTCTTGAATTCAAGATCCTGTCTCAACCTCCCAAGTGACTTGGACTGTATATGCCTGCGGCACTGCATCAAGCTTCTCTTGCTAAACAAGACAATGTGTACATGCTTGGGCACTAAAACACTCCGTGTCCCGTTTTTTAGGGCATTATTAGGAAAGTTGGTTTTTGGAGGGGATGTAGGAGGCAAGACATTTTACTTCTTTCTTTTACATGTACTGATTTGTATGTGTCTATACATGATTGCAGGTCAGGCCAGAGATATCTGATCTGGAGCTAGAGTTGGAGTCAACAGGCAGTTGTGAGCTCCCAGCTGTGGGTGCTAGAAACTCAACTCTAGTCCTCTACAAGAGCCTTAGACTGAAGTGAAGCATCCTTCTAGCCACACAACACAGTTTAGGTTGACTTTGTAACTCAATCTGGCCCTTACCTTATCCTCATTTTATGCTTATGAATTGATGGGATTACATGTGCCACCATGCTCAAACAAATTTTAATGGAGAAAACTCTGTTACAGGTGGAGTTTGGTCACAAGGGCTTCTAAAACTTACTCATACTTAAAGCTTTTACTACATAAAAGATGCCTTGTTTGACAAGCATGACATGGCAATCTCAGGATGCTGGTTCCATCACACCACCTGCAGAGGTACAGCATACAGACCTGTAAAGTTAATTGGTTTGTTCAGCACTTTGATTCATTGTGGAAGAGGCTTGAAAGTAAAAAAGTTGGATGTTTGGGAAAGCAGCAGCCTTGGCTTCATGTTGGTTTTGTATAAAGCTTTCTGTGACAGTACCTTAGGTTTGTCAGTGGAAACAGGGAGTGGCTTATTTGGGCACAGATTATAAGGTTTCAATCCAGGACTAATTTGCTTTGGGGTTGTGGTGGCATGGTAGGTACATCTTGGCAAGTATGGCAGAAGAAATGCACCTGCAGTCATGAACATATCTATATTTTGACCAGATAATTCACTATGTAGGGATTTCCCTGTACAGTGTAGGAAGGATATTTAGCAGGATCACTGGTCTCTACCCACTAGATAGATGCCAATAACACCCTACTTGTGAGAGAAATGATGTTAGGCATTATCGGATATCCTGAAGGGCAGAACTTGCAGTAGGATCTATTATCCTTAGCCCCACAGTCACCTGAATCAAAGATAGCACACCTGATTTGCTGGTGCACTACCATGCTGCTCTGCTATTACCAACAGCGTCCAAACCTGAACGTACACACAGACCAACACAATCTTGATTCTACCTGTCCAATGTGTTTTTCCTGTGAGTGGTCCTGGGTAGTACTGTATAGGGCTCTGTAAGTTACGATTCCTTGTGGTTATCTTTGCAGGTTCAGATTTACTCCTCCTCCAGGGACTTCATGTCTGGGACTCGGTGCTGCAGGGTGGCTTCAGCTGTGCCCTTGAGGTGTCTGCTGATGGTGACCTTAATAAAGTGTCTGAGTGGATCTGGCTCTAGCTGATGTATCACTTTATACAAAAACAACATGAAGCCAAGGCTGCTGCTTTTTGAAGCAGCTGGTTGGAAACTAGCCCTCAAAATGGCATAAAAAAGTCAAGGTTGGGGGCTGGAGAGATGGCTCAGCGGTTAAGAGCACCATCTGCTCTTCCAGATGGACCCGGGTTCGATTCCCAGCACCCACATGGCAGCTAACAACTGTCTGTAGTTCCAGTTCCAGGCAAACACCAAGGCAAATAAATGAATAAAGTTTTTTTTTTTTTTTTTTTTTTTTTTTAAAAAAAAAAAGGTTGGTTAATAGTGTGTCAAATATAAGTGACAGGCAATCTGCCACAAACCCCTTGTCTCTACATATGTATTCTAGTACATATGCCACACCAAAAATATAAGCCATTGGCTGTTCTTGGCCTGTACCATGTCATATTTATATTTACACCCTGTGTAATTCTGAGGGATGAGGTAATGTCTCCTACAGGAAAAGTAGGCTTGCTTCCACTTGCTACCAGAGTGAAAATGTTAAACTGTTGTCCCATACAATAACCCATTACAATATGGGCCCCAGTAGCCTCACGTCTTCTGCCAGGATTTATGAAACTGCAGCAAACCCACATGTATAAAATACACAGCACTATAGTGCATGCCTTTAATCAAAGTGCTTGGGAGGCAGAGGTAGGTGGATCTCTGTGAGTTGGAGGCCAGCTTGGTCTATAAAGGGAGTTCCAGGCAAGCTAGGGCTGTCACACAGAGAAGTCTTTTTTGAAAAATCAAAAAAACAAAAACAAAAAAACCCAATCCCCCCAAAACAGAAAGCACCAAGCAATTACAGATATCCCCCAATTCTGAGGCCTCTGACTTCTAGAGTAAATACTGGGGACTGGAGATGGTGCTGTGGTTAGGAGCACTGCTGTTCTTCTAGAGGACCCAGGGGGCCATTCCGAGCACCCACAGGTGGCTCAGTTATCAGTAACTCAGGCTACTAATACTGATAACAATGTCCCTGGGGATCAGGCATGCTTGTGATGCACATACATGGAAGCAAAATATGCACACACATTTTAAAAGATATTTCAGCCCATATCTGTTGGTTAGCTTTCTGTCACCGTGTTTCTGCCTGAGTGACAGTATATTAGGAGGTGTGGCAGAGGAGGCTACTTACTACATTGTAGCCAGAATGCAAAAAGAGAAGGTACCAAGGTCCCAGTACCTACCAGGCCTCTGCCTCCAAACCAATGTAGGAGTAAAGGTATGTACCACCACACCTGGCTTTGATCTTTTTTTTTTTTTTTTTTTTTTTTTTTTTTTTTTTTTTTTTTTTTTTTTTTTTTTTTTTTTTTTTTTTTTTTTTTAATTTATTTGTTTGTTTTTGAGAGACAAGATTTTTCTATGTAGCCCTGCTGTCCTGGAACTTGCTTTGTAGACCAGGCTGGCTTTGACCTCACAGAGTGCTGCTTGTTTTTGTCTCCCCAGTACTGGGATTAAAAGGCCTGCACTGCCACGCTCAGCCTAATTATTATTATTAAATAGGTCTCACTACATGTTAGGCTAATTTTAGGCACCAGGCTGATGCTCCTGGGCTTTTGAGTGCATGCCACTGCTTTGATTTCTCTTATTCCTAGATATTGTCTAAGAGAGATGACATGCTATGTCCATACAACAAACTACCTTTAAAAGTTTCTGGTGGTTTGGATGAGAATGGACTCCTTAAATAAACTATGATGCTTGAATTCTTGGCCTCCAGTTAGTCAAACTGTTTTGGAAGTATCAAGTGTGTGGCCTTGGAGGTGTGCTACTGGGGCCAGGCTTTCTGGTATCCACAGCTCAGGCCAGGCCTAGTGTCTCTCTTTCTCCTGCTAGCAGATCAGGGTGTAAAGCTCTCTGCTATCCAGGCATTACCATTGTCTGTCTCCTGCCATGATGACCATAGACTCAACCTTTAAAACTAACCCTAACCCTTTAAAACTAAACAAGTCCCCAATTCAATGTTTCCCTTCCTTCTATATGTTGTCTTGGTCAGAGTGTCTCTTCACAGCAACAGAAAAATAACTATGACAAGGTCAACACAAATTTTACTTTTTTTTTTTTTTTATTTGTCTTGGTGTTTTTGCCTGGAACTGGAACAACAGACAGTTGTGAGCTGCCATGTGGGTGCTGGGAACTGAACCCCGGTCCTTCTGAAAAGCAGTCAGTGCTCTTAACTTCTGAGCCATCTTTCCAGCCCCGGTCAACACAAATTTTAATAAAAGCCTAATAGATTGGATAAACAAATTGAGGTATTTATATAGTTAAATAGTAATAAAAGAATTAATTGGGGCTGGAGAGATGGCTCAGCGGTTAAGAACACTGACTGTTCTTCTGCAGGACCTGAGTTCAACTCCCAGCATCCACATGGCAGCTAACAACTGTTTGTAATTCCAAGATCTGACACTCTTACACAGTTACACATGCAAGCAAAACACTAATTCACATAAAATAAAAATAAATAAAATTTTTTTAAAAAAGAATTAATTGATTCACCATGGATACATCAAGAAAAAGAAGCCAGAAGGAAAGAGTAGGTACTATGATTTTATGAATTCAGAAATTAATCTATGGTGCTATAAATCAGAACAGTGGCTGCAGGCTGGGGGTGGAAAGGTATAGTGACTGGCTGGGAATATGAAGGAACTTTGGAGACAAATGTTTCCTACATTGACTGTATATGGTATCAAAATTCATGGGATTATTTACTTGATATCCATGCTTTTTATGTAAATTATGACAATTTAAGAATGGTTGACTGGTTGTATTTGCTGCACTCTGTGTTTGTCTATCCCATGCATGCTCTCCACACTGAACTTACCCTTTTGCACCAATTCGGAACTGGAACCAAACCTAAAGGCATTATTTCACAGCCTTCCCCCAAACCCTTCTGTGGTAACCAGGATCAGGGCCTGGGTACCACTTATAGGAGTCATGGGGTTGGATCTGATAATGCTGTTCAGCATCCTCGAGGTCAGAATCAACATCATTAGTGGCTGACAGTGACTCTTAGCTGCATAGTTCTACTCTGCAGTTGTGCTGAATCTCTTCCTATCTGAGGTACTCAGATTCTGTAAGAGCTCATCCTTACCTTGTTCTCACAAAACATTCTGTATCCATCCTCTAGAGCATGACCCTGAAGTGGTAAGAATAACCAAACAACAGGATGGTAGGCCACCTGAGATTCACCTTCCTGTTTGTTTGCTTTGTGTTTTTTTTTTGTTTGTTTTTGTTTTGCCCCCCAAACAAAACAAACAAACAAACAAACAAAAACCAGGGTTTCAGTCTCTCTGTATAGCCCTGGCTGTCCAGGCACTCTCTCTGTAGACCAGGCTGGCCTTGAACTCAGAGATCTGCCAGACTCTGTCTCCCAGAGTACTGGGACTAATGATATGCACCACCACAGTCCAGCAGATTTTTTTTTGAGAGATGTTCTTATTATGTAGCTCTGGGTGTCCTGGAGCTCTCTATGTGGCCCAGGTTGTCCTTGAATTCACAGAGATCAGCCTGTCTCTGCTTCCCAAGTGATAGATGTGCCACCACACCCAGTTTGCTGGGGTTTTTTGAGACAAGGTCTAGCTAGATAGCTTTGGCTGCCTTAGAACTCATTATATCGAACACACTAATCTTAAACTCCTGGGTGATTCTTTAGTCTAGGTCTCATGGGTACTGGAATTAAAGACAGGCAACATCTCACTCTACATAGAGTGTCCTACCTCCAGCTTCCCTGGGCTGTCACTCTAGGGGTTATGTGGGCCTGCTCATGGCCCAGCAGAGTTCTGACCAGCTTGTTTGCTTTGCATACAACTTTCCCCCCACTCTTGTGTATTTTTAAAACATCACAGAAAAGACAGTACTGTTCTTTATGGTACTGAACTGCAGGGTTAAATGCACCAAGGCCCCTTTCCCCAAGACAGGGTTTCTCTGTGTATCCCTGGCTGTCCTCCAACTCATTAAGAAATGCCTGCCTTTGCCTCTCAAGTGCTGGGGTCATGAGGGTGTGCTACCATTTCACAGAGCACTGAGGCCTTTGAGAAGGAAGGGTCTTAAGCTGTTCACCTCTTAGGGTCCTGAAAAACAATGTGGTCCACTGCAATGGTTTTTTGAGTCAGGACTCTTAATAAAGTACTTCTGCATGATTGGAGGAATACATGTAGATTGATATATATATTTAAATATTTTATTTTTATGTGAATTGGTGTTTTGCCTGAATGTATAACTATGAAAGGGTGTCAGATCTTGGAATTACAGACAATTGTTAGCTGTCATGTGGATGCTGGGAATCAAACTCAGGTTGTCTGGAAGAACAGTCAGTGCTCTTAACCGCTGAGCCATCTCTGCAGCCCCTGATATATTTTGTTTTTATGATGGTCTCAAGTAGCCCAGGCTGGCTGTGAATTAACTATGTATCAAAGGATAGCCTTGAATTCCTAATCCTCCTGCCTCTACTTACCATGTGCTAGGGTTATAGGATGTGCCACTACACCTGACTATTAATTATTTAGATATGAGGTTTTATTGTTTTGTACAGATTGGCTTCAGATTCAAGTTTGAGTTTAAAGTCCTTTGGGATGAAACAACAAGTAGCTGAGAACAAGTGTTTCATTGTGTCTAGTTTGATTTTTTTTTTTGAAGCATTTCTCTGTGTGACATCCCAGACTATTTTAAACTAACTCCCTTTGTAGACCACGCTGACTTCTAACTGATCTGCCTCTGCCTCCTGAATGCTAGGATTGCACCACCACATCTCACTTTTTTATTTTCTTTTAAAAATAAGTTAAGAATATGAAGAAAGAATAAATACAGAATGATAATTTAGATTGTTGGTCTGCCAGATGTGGCACATGACTAATTCTAGCACGTGGGAGGCTCAAGCAGGGTGATTATGAGTTAGTTCTGCCTGGGCTACATTGGGAGACCCTGTTATAAACAACAAAACATTGCTGTGTTGTAAAAGGTTCTGTCCCCGACTTTTTGGGCCCGGACCAGAGGTTTGGTCCCACTCTCAGCCTAGCTTAGCCTCAAATAATCACACACATGCTTATATTATTTTATGCTGATTGACCTAGGGCCCAGGCATATAACTTGCTAGCTCCTTCATCTGAACTCAACCCATTTTGTTCAGTCACGGGGCTCAGTACCTTACCATTTCAGCTTCTTTCCTGTGTCTGCTCCGTCTCCTAGGCTCTTTCGCTGGCGGCTCTGCCTGGCATCCGTCTGAAATATTCCTGAGTTTTCTTAGCTTGGTAGCCCTGCCCACACTTCCTGTTTGCCTTTGGCCAATCACCTTTTATTAAACCCATAGGCCAGACAAATATTTACATTATCAGCATAATCCCACTACATTGCTGGGTAGTTTTTGAAAAGTAGACAATAGGTAATATTTTCTGAATTATGAATTTGAATCATACTGAAAAGAATGTCAGTAAATTATTACTTGTAGTAAAGATAAATAATCCCTACTGTATACACAATTAGGATTTGTTTAAAATCATCTAGAATGTCCCTTCTTCTTGTATTACTTTTATGTGACATGTAGTTTGGAAATAGCTTGTTTTATATATATCCTTATGAACAGTACAGACCTGAAGTATAAGCAGTCACAGAGAAAGAGGCTGTCTATTAATGGATGTCTTCACAGTTTGTTTCTTTTTTTAAAAAAAAAAATTATTTTTGCTTTATGTGAATTGGTGTTTTGCCTGCATGTATATAACTAACTGTGTAAGGGTGTCAGATCTTTTTTTTTTTAAGATTTATTTATTTATTATACATTATACAGAAGAGAGAGGGCACCAGATGTCATTATAGATGGTTGTGAGCCACCATGTTGTTACTAGGTATTGAACTCAGGACCTCTGGAAGAACAGTCAGTGCTCTTAACCTCTGAGCCATTTCTCTAGCCTCCATTCTTTGTTTTTCAAGATTCTCTTGCATCAGTCTCGCTAGTACTGGGATTACAGGAATACTCATGGGATTCTTTTTAAATGAATTGTATGAGCAGTTGTAATTTTACCAGCTAAGAAAATATCAAACCATTTTGAAGACTTATTTTTATTCATAAATGTGTGTGTGAGTGAAAGACACCTGTATACAGGTGCCCCTGGAGTCTGGGAAAGGGTTTCAGGTCCTCTAGCTGAAGCTGCAGGAAGTTGTGAGCTACCTGTCATGTATGCTGTGCTCTTATCTGCTAAGCCCTCTCTCCAGCCACAGAAATGACTTCAACAGCTAAAGAGGAAACACATCATTTCAGCATAATAAATGGAGGGTGCCGGATTGACTGTCAGCAGAGCCAGACTATATTTCGGGCTCTACCACTGACTTTGGCCAACATATTGAGCTCTGTGGTAGAAAAAGAACATTGTAATAAAAGGAGAGGCCCCTAGATGGTGGCAGTGTTCTGGGTGAGGCTCTAGATTTGTTTCGCCCACACAGTGAAGTAAAAAGTAAGGCAGACAATGATTTCCCATTAGTTTTGAAAATCAGCTTTGAATTCATTCAGTGACATTCAAGTGGCATTGAATCATGTCTTGTGGCCTATGTGCATCTGACATTAATTAAAAGAAACCATTAATGTTCATACGCAAGTGAAAATAATCCCTTGTACCCGATCCACATATCCACTGCTGTTTTCTCAGGCTTATGTTCTTAAATTGAAGAAACTGAATACAAACAACCAGCAATTTTTAGGGTTATTGCCTCACAGTCCTATAAATATTTTTTAAAATGTCAGTTCTGGGCTGGAGAGATGGCTCAATGGTTAAGAGCACTGACTGTTCTTCCACAGGATCTGAATTCGATTCCCAGCATCCACATGGCGACTAACAACTGTCTGTAATTCCAAGATCTGACAACCTTACACAGTTATACATGCAGACAAAACACCAATTCACATAATATAAAAATAAATATTTAAAAATAAAATAAAATGTCAGTTCTAATGACACATTTTGATAGATGCACTAATATTCTGAGTGTTACAGACTGATTTCCACGGACAATAAAAGAAGTTACAGTCTTACTCATCAAGGTATACAAGAGCATCTAAAGAAACACCTCATCTCCTAGGATTCAGAGGATAATCTATTTGGTTGGGGGAATGTAGTTGAGTAGCAGAGCGCTTGCCTAGTATGTACAAGGACTGAGTTCAATGTCCCATACTGCAAAGAGAAAAACCAAACCGAAGGATAATATATTTAAAATGGCCTCTTCGGGATGTGGAGTAAGAGGAACACGTCTCCACTTCTGGTGTAAGTGTAAACTTGTACAGCCACTTTGGAAATCAATATGGCACTTTCTCAGATAATTGGGAGTCAATCTACCTCAAGACCAATTGCTATACCAACTGTAGGCATGTACCCAAAGAATGCTCAATCATACCACAAGGACATTTGCTTAACTATGTTTATAGCAGCATTATTCCTAATAACCAGAACCTGAAAACAACCTAGATGTGCCTCAACTGAAGAAAAGATAAGGAAAATATGGTAATTTACATAATGGATTATTATTCAGCAGTTAAAAAGAACAATAACAAAATGACATCATGAAATTTGCAGACAAATAGATGGAACTAGGAAAAAAATCATTCTGGGTGAGGTAACCCAGATCCAGAAAAGACAAACATGGTATGTACTCACTCATAAGTGGATGGATATTAGGAGTAAGGTACAGGAAAACCAACCTTCAAGCCCCAGAGAGGCTGGATAACAAGGAGGGCCCAAAGAGGGATGCAGGATTTCCCTGGGAAGGGGAAACAGAGATCTTCTGGGTAGACTGGGGGTGGGGGAGGGGGATGGAGGGGGTGGGATCTTGAGGGAGTGGGTTCAGCTTGGTGTGGTAGGTGGGACAGAGGGGGGCATTTTGGGGTTAGGGAGAAACGTGATGTCAAGGAAACCCCCAGGAACCCATAAGGATAATCCCAGCTAAGACCCCTAGCAATGGTAGAAAGGATGCCTGAATTGGCCTTCTCCTGTAAACAGACTGACAACTACCGTAACTGTCATCAGAGATACTCTATCCAGTAACTGATGGAAGCAGATGCAGAGATCCACAGCCAAGCACTGGGCTGAGCTCAGGGAGTCTTGCTGAAGAAACAAAGGAGAGACTGTAAGAGCCAGGAGGGTCATGACAGGGGAACACAGAGATGGATGACCTGAGCTCGTCCATGGGCTCTGGACCAACAGTTAGGAAGTCTCTTTGGGATGGATTTAGATCCTTTGCTTGTGTGTGACAGATGTCTAGCTTGGTCTCTTTGTAAGGCTCCTAGCAGTGAGACCACAACCTGTCCCTGTCACTTAGCTGGCTTTTGGGAACCTGTTCCCCATGCTGGATTACTGTGTCCAACCTTGACGAAAGGGGAGGAGCTTGGTTCTGCCTTAACTCGATGTGCCATGCTTTGCTCAAGCCCATGGGAGGTCTGCTCCTTTCTGAATGGGGATGGAGGAGTGGAAAGGGAGGGGTAGATGAGTAGCATGGGTGGGGGTGGGGACGAGGACTGGGGGGGAACTGTGGTCTGTATGTAAAAGAAATGAAAAAATGTTATTTAAAAAAATTATAAATAATAAATAAAAAGGCCTCTCCAATTTTAACCTGATAAGAAAATTGAGTATTTCAGGAGGTTTGTTGTGTGGTTTGAGTGTGAAGGTGTCCACAGAAGGCTCATGTGGTTAAAGGTTTTGCTCTCTCTCCAGGCATTAACTTAGATGTGATCAGGTCCTAACAAATGAACTAATCCTTTATGGATAGAATCCACTAATGAATTCACAGTTGAGCAGGATATTAGGAGGCAGAGGGAGGCAACCAGGGATGTGGTGCCTAGCCCTTTCTTTTCTCTCCTCCTGTTTTCGGTTCCCCTTCCTTCCTATCTCTTCTTAATGTGGTGAAAAGCTCCCCACCATGATGTTCTGGAGTGCCTCAAGTCCACAGAGATGGAGTCACATGGCCTTGGACTGAGAACTCTCAAACCAGGCCAAAACAAATATGCTGGGTAACGGTGGTGCACGATTCTAATCCCAGCAGTAGGGAAGCAGAGGCATGTGGATCCTTGTGAGTTCAAGGCCAGTCTTGTCTAAAAAGTGAGTTCCAGAACAGGCCTACACAGAGAAAAAACAATTCTTATAAGTTGCTTATAATCAGGTATTTTGTCACAGCTATGAAAACCTGACTGACAAAGATAAACAATATCAATCTTTCACCTAGATATTTTGGAAACAAACTTAACAATGTATTCTCATTTCTTTCTTATGAAATTTCCTCTGCACACAATTATGCAATTTTCTTGGAACACTGTTGATATTTCCCTTGATTTCAATCAATATATATATAATAAGGAAGTACCTATGGAAACCACAGCTACATTTTGCTTTCTATTAAGTTGAGGGAGAAATAAATAGCAAGCAAAACAGAACATGGCAAAGTGAAATGTCAAAAAACTGAATTTTCCCATGAAAGTCATCCACCTGTCTGTCTAGCAATCCTGCCTAGCAAAGAGCCACCTCACCCACGTGCACAGGACTAGAGATACAAGGCTCAGGAAGATGCCATCTACATTCTCAAAAATGCAGTACAGCCTGAGATAAGGGATTTAAAAGTTCAGTTCAGTTTATTATGGTGTCAAATAGTACACAACTATTGCACATATCATTCTGCTTACAGAAGGCCAATATTTAAGAGGGATTTTGTTTTCAATGAAGACAGGTTTTTCAGAATCTTTACTGCTAGATGTTGAAATCCCACAGGCAAAGACACTTCATACCCCACTCCACACCCCTGACCCCTTATTGCTCTTGTACAGTTGGCTACAGATGAGAATTCAGTTTGGATAACACTTGAGGTCTTTTCTGTCTCAGGAAATGAATTTGAGTAAAAACTGACAAGAATTTTCCTCATACATTCTACACCCAAAACATAGTAGAAAGTCCAGGTCCTACAATCCCAAATCACATGCAACCATTTAGTCAAAGACAAAGTAAATATTACTTCGTTATAGAAGCCACACATTCAGGTAATCACTGGTTGCCCAGCATTTTGGATAATGGGGAAAAACAACACAAACTAGGGAATAGTCCAGCATATGGAACTCTTCTCCACAACAGGAGTGTTTCACATTTCCAGTGAAATGTTGACCCACTGATCTGTGAGGAAGATTGTCTTTAATCTGTTTGGCTCTAGTTTGTAAACTGTAACTGATTCAGTCTAGGAAGAACCACTTTTTAATCTCAGAACATGTTACCCTGGTCAGCAGAAAAGTGGTCTTGTGTTTACTCCAATAAACACAAGATGAGATGAGCTGGGGGTGGGGTGGGGGGCTGCACCAGCCTTCAGTCCTCTTAAAATTATTTTTCCTTCTGATTATATTGAGAGGAAATGAGCTACTAGGCCCTGGTACTGTTTTTCATCTTACCATTTGCTCTGTATTCTAAGATACTATCCATGATTCATAATGTACTACTATAACAAGACACAGCTTTTATGTATTACTGGGATAATGCAAAGAAAATGAGTTTTCCTTTGGGTACCAGTAATCATCAAAGGAATGATTGCAGATTCAGAAAGTGTGCTTTGTAATAACCCTGTTAACATAAAGTATACATGGACGAAGAGATAAGTGTGGCACGTCTGTGGAAGGGTTAGTTGTATTAGCAAGGCATTTCAGGGGTGGGGTTAGGTTCTTTGACCCCTTCAAGTCCCTGGAAAAATGTTGGGAGACACAAGGAACATTCTGGGGAACATGAGCTTATTTCTCACCTGCCTGTAAATGTTCCACTAGTTACCAAACTATCTGTCCTGAAGCAAGAATGCACCCTGGAACTAAGATTAATGCGCTCAAGCTGCTAGAATTAATTTGAATATCAAAAACAAAATTCAGATTACCATCCATGTCCTGACAGTTACAGCATGTAGGATGTCAAATGTCCTCTTTTTAAACTAAAGTAGAACATGAAGAAGCATGGTTAATTCATGCGTGTGGACGGGGACAGGTGGATGAGCACAGTTTCTGCTCATTAGCCTCCCCATGCTGCCAACACCAGATGATTTCCCAGGGGAAGTGTGCATCTGCCTGTCCTCCCCACTAACCTTTCCTCACTGGCTTCCTCACTCACAGTTTACACATACTTTTCCACGACAAATAAAGATAAACTACAAAACCTGCAAGTGTTCTGCTCTCAGAGATCCTAGGGTACCACACACATCTTAGATATGTCTCTTTCTGTTAAAAAAATAGTGCAAAATATCTGATAGTCAAAGTGAGTGTTCAAGTGAGTTCTCGTGCCCAGGAGCAGCCGAGCTTCACCTTCAGCTGACTTGTACAAACTGAACATAGTTTTTGGGAAATATTCCAGATCTTCCCATTAGCTCTCCACTCATCCAGTCATCATCTACAGGCTCTAGCTCTGTGATTACATCTCCAGCCTGGAAGAAGACAGGAGTTAGAAATAATTATTGGTTTCTGCAGGGTATAAGCACAGAGCGTAGCGACCTAGAGCAGCGTGAATAATCTTCTCTTTATATAACTCATTTATCTTGATTTGCAGTGAGGATTAAATGATAAGCCACACAGATGATGTATACCTAATGATGACATTTGCTTGCAGGCCTCTTTTTCTCAAAGTACACTCAATCCCCAGCCTCTGTCAGTCTTGCTGCACATTGTTTCCTGCTTATGCTCACACAATTCCTAATCCAAATCACTCTTTAATCAATAACAGTATCAGCTAATAACAGTATCAGCTATAGATACACAAACTTACATATCTTCATCTAACAAGTGTTAACAGGACACCTACCATGGAGCAGACACTGTTCTTGGTAATATAGGGCTAGTGTAGTAAATAACAGACTCACTCTATAGTGGGAAGACAAATAAGCCAACAAAGACAGAGCCTGGCTTTGCCACTCATGAGGGCCACCAAAGAGGGACACGCTCACAGCCATGCTTCCGTAAGGATTACAGACCAAAGAGTGAGTCGTGTGTGCTCCTGTGTGCTTTGTTCCAGTCTCTTCCTTACAAAAGTGAACTTATTTAGAGAACTATTTCTAGAGAAGAGTACTATTAGTATCCTCACTTTAGAGAGATTTTTTAAATTTTGTGTGTGTGTGTCCACGCACGTGTGGTAGGCATGTTTCTGTGTGGGGGCTCGTGCGTGTGCATGTATGTGTTTATACACATGGAAGCCAGGGGTTGATGTCAAGTATCTTCCTCAATCATGCTCCACCCTTCATACTGAGGAGAGGTCTCTTACTTGAACCCAGAACTCACTAATTCAGCTAGTCTATATACCTAGCCAGCTTGCTTTGGGAATCCCTGTCTCCACCAGATTGCCATGACCTCCTAGCATTTGCACAGCTACTGGGCAACTGAATCCTGACCCAAGTAGCAAGGGCGTTACCCATCGAGCTATCTCCCTAGCTCTAAATTTCCTTGTTTTATAGATGAAGAATTGGAAGGCCAGACACCATGCTAATTTGTCAGGACTGCACATATAATTAGTATAGAGCCAGACTTCAAACCTCAGGGTATTCTAGGCTCATTTTCCTAGCCTAAGTCCTTTGCCTAGACACAGAATCCTGCTTTATCCTCATCTAAGTTAGTCACAGGGCTAGTGTGTCTTACACATGTGCACATTATAATTCTTTTTATCAGAGCAAGACATAGAATTTTGTTCCTTACAGTATCTAATAATTTCTTAGAGCCTGGCTTTAAAGTTCTGCAAAAGTCTTAGATGATCCTGGCTACTTCAAAAGATAGCTTTACCGTGATAAATGGATTGTTTTGTAGCACTGCTATATAGCTGTCTTCAAAAATTACTGCTAAGATCTTTCCTTTATGGAGAATAGACTAAAACATGGTGACTATCAGATGTCATTCATTGATTCTACTTTGCTTAAATACATAAACATTTGGCTATTCAGAATCTGTAACAAATAAGTTACTGCTGCCCTAAGTTATAATATAATGAACAGCTGAAGCTAATTTTCTAATCAGTCTCAGTCCTGAGTGCTATGATTATTTCTATGCACTAACATGCTGTGGAAATTTATATTTAAATAATATTTAATAAAATATTAACGACCAATACCACTGAAAGCAGTAAAGAGTCTCTTTAAAAAACTCCACATCTGGGGGCTGGAGAGATGGCTCAGAGGTTAAGAGTACTGACTGTTCTTCCAGAGGACCTGAGTTCAATTCCCAGCACCCACATGGCAGCTCACAACTGTCTATAACTCAAGTTTCAGGGGACCTAGCATCCATGGCAAAGCACCAATGTACATAAAGTAGAAATAAATAAATTAAAACAACAACAACAAAAAAAAACCCTCCATATCTACCGACTTACAAGCCAATTACAAGTTGTATTCATGAAGGCAACCTGCTTTTTCTGGGCTACGTTGTGAATTCTGTGAATTGACTTAAATGAAAGCCAAAATAACACCCCAAAAGTTTGAATTCAGATTCTTCACTGCAACAGCATTTTATCTGAAGACAAGGAATAAATTCTGAGCTGCTGATCTGCAAGACTGTGAAGGAATAAGGCAACAGTTCCCAAACTTAAGGAGTTTGTAGATAAGGCATTAGAAAAAGATTAGAGTTACCAACATCTTATAGTAGAGACAATATTTTAATATAAAGGATAGAACGGTCTTGAATAAGGGAAACTATCACAAGCAGGAGTTAGCAGCACCTTCACCCTAAACTTCTCAGGCAGCCCCGCTGTACTGGCTAGCACCCACTTTAGCTCACTCCGATTTTTGAGTAACATCTTTGTTTGGGCAGTCCTCTGCTCTAGGGCTCACTTATCCACCTGCTCCCAGAGGCTTTCATCCTTCACTTGTGATGGAATGCCTTCAAAGATGGAGACTTCCCCCGGAGCACAGCTGTTTGGCAGCACCAACTGAATCTCCTACAGTGCAGCCCCAGAGCTCTGCCTGGATGAGTTCCTCTGACCACGGCTCAACAGAAACATACTTCATTTCCATGGTACAGAAAATAAGAGGCACTATTTTGGCTACAGTTGAGTTTCTTTAAAAGAATCTTCCCAATTCAGGCCCCCACTTTGGGGCTGTTTCCTAAAGCACTGGTGGGTGTCTTTGTGGACAAGAACAGCTCTTACCAGGCTACAATGGCAAACTAGAGCTGAGTTCTCCATTTAGATGTCAGCAGCAGGCTGGGCCTCAGAGAACAGTCTTAATGAAAACTCCCATATCAAGATCTGGTATTATAAAGCCAAGATACAGGAATTATTTGGAGGCTGCGATTACTAAGCTAAGGTTTTCCCTCAGTCTTTAAATGAGAGTTGATGATGTAAACTATCAGGTCTTGTTTACATGTTCCAGCTCCTCTATTCGACCCTCCATTCCCTCCTTTTGGACAAGGCCTCACTAGAGGTTTAAGCTAGCTTCAAATATATGATCCTCCTGCCTCTGCCTCCTGAGAACAGGAATTATAGCAGTCTGTTACCATGCCCAATTCTATCCACTCTCTTCCCTTACTTTACAACTAGGGTCTAAGAGCTTTTCATTCTGAGGTAATAATCAATATTCCATTCATTTGTACATTATAAAATATGCAGTGTTAGCGAGGCAGAAAAAGATGCTCAGTCTGACCTTGAACGAAAGTTCATCTTCATTTTCCCCAAGGAAATCATACAGGGCTTTGACTTTGCTCCCCTTCAATACTGTGGTAGCTACACTTTTTGCCTCAGCTGCAAAGACACAAGAATCTCAAATATGCGGGAACACAATCACACAAAACACAAACATCCTAAAAAACTGTCTTGTCATTCTTTAAATATTTCCAATTAATTTTAAATTTATTTAACTTGAAAAAGAAAGAGCACACACCCTCTCTCCCAGAAGCCCAGAGTTCAGTTCCCATGTCAGTTCCCATCTGTTTACTTAGCAGGAAAAGAATTATACAAAGTCTATTAGTCAAAATTTACCATTAATTAATGATATCATTACCCCCCCCCACATAGCTGACACATTCGTGTAGAGTGATTTTATTAATCATCTCTTCTAGATGTAGATAAGAAACTTAAGTCAAGCAAGATCAGAGGCAAAAGAATATACAAGTGCTGAAGAGCCTTGGGCCCTTGAAGAGAAAAGCCACATCTAGCAGCTACTGTACCTGAGCAGGGCTGCACAAAGACCGCTGGGAAGATCCCTTCCCTGTCCTGCAGTCGGCCCCGGTACCAGTCTGAGTCTAGACGCTCAAGGATCAGAATTCGGTCTCCACGTTTGAAGGACAGGTCCTCACTAGTCTCTGCTGTGAAACTGTGCAGAGCTTTGCACCACTCTCCAGAAGGGCTGCTATCCTGTTTTGGAGCAAGAGTCTGGTAAGGAGCGTGATTGTTTATTGAAAGGCTTCAAAGATGATGAGGAATAAAAGCTAAGGGGTCCTGGGGGCTGGTGGGATGACTCAGTGGTTAAGAGCACACACCCTCTCTCCCAGAAGCCCAGAGTTCAGTTCCCATGTCAGTTACCATCTGTAACTCTAACACAATTGTCTGGCCTCTGAGAAGATTCACATGCATGTATAAATATACACATATAAATAAACAGACAAATATTAAAAAAGGAAGGGGTTTATAAGAGTTCAAAACCCAAAGTTTTCTTCAAACTACCTAATATTTTATGTTACTGTCAAATTTCAGAAATAAGTTTCCAATAACTTTTTTCTTAAAGTATAATTTCAAGTGATAAAATGTAAAACACTTAAAAAAAATTATGTATACAATGGTCTGTCTGTATGTAGACCTGCAGGCCAGAAGAGGGCACCAGATCTCATTGTGGATGGTTGTCAGCCACCATGTGGTTACTGGGGATTGAACCCGGGTCCTCTGGAAGAACATCCACTGCTCTTAACCTCTGAGCCATCTCTCCAGCCCAGAATTGGCGGTTTTGTTACTTTTAAGGAACATGCACTTACTGTTCTTGCAGACAACTTGGGTTTGGTTCCCAGCACTCATATGACAGCTTAAAACTGCCTGTAACTCATGTTCCAGGCGATAAGACATTCTCTTCATGTCTCCACAGGTTACTGCACTCATACAGTGCACATAAACACACACACACACACACACACACACACACACACACACACACTCACTCAGAAAACACATGGAGCTCCAGAGATGGTTGAGTAGTTAAGAGAACTGGTTGTTCTTCCAGAGGACCTGGGTTTAGATCTCGGCACCTACAAAGAGGCTCACAACTGTCTGTAACTCTATTCCAGGGGATCTGATGCCCTGCTTTGGCCTCCCATGACACTGCATGTTCATGATGCACAGAATACATGCAGCAAAAACACCCATCCAAATAAAAAATAAAATGGAAAAAAAAAGTAAAAAGACTATTTATCCACCGGGTAGAGTGGTACACACCTTTAATCCCAATTGATAGGAGGCAGAGGCAGGCTGATCTCTTAGAGTTTGAAGCCTGTCTGTCTACATAGCAGACCATGCCTTTAACTCCCTCCAATGCATTAGAAGAAGGTTCTGCTCTGTGAAGGCAGCTCTCCCAAGTTGCATGGGAACTCCATATTTCAGAGCCTCTAACAGTGGAGGAGAAAGGTAAGAGCAAAGGTTTTGTAGCTGGTTCCTGCCTGTGTGTGACAATAGGCTTCTCTGAGATTCAGTTTCACTGAAGGGTTGCTGTGGGAGCGAAATGACAGGGCAGAGAGAACACTTTTCACAGTGCTTGCTGCACTAAAAATCAAAGACCAAAAGTAACACCCCCGCCACAACTTGCTAGGTTTGGTGGCTGATACTATAATACCAGCACCTGGGAAACGGAAGCAAGAGTGGTACCATGTATTTGAGGGCAACCTGGGCTACAGAATGAGATTCTGCCTCAAAACAAAACATAGGCCCAAAACTAAAAAAGCAAAATTAGACAAAAAACCAGCCCAAACTGAGTCTAATTGTGTGTGTGTGTGTGTGTGTGTATGTGTGTGTGTGTGTGTGTGTGTGTGTGTGTGTGTGTGTGTGTGTAGGTCATGAAACTGGAATGAAGATCAAGAGAGGGGAAGAAGAGCTTTATCTAGAGAAAGAGAGAAAGAGAGAGAGAGAGAGAGAGAGGGGAGGAGGAGAGGGCACCAGGCCTGGTCGTGCATACTTACTTGTATTATCACAGGGTAGAGGCAGGGTGATGAGGCTTGAGTTTAAGGCTAGCCTGAGCTACATAGACCCTAACTTAACACCCTTCTACACAAATGAGAGAGCAGCAGAATAGAACACACATGACATAAAGACAGAGATGGTGTGGGGCTGGAGAGATGGCTCAGAGGTTAAGAGCACTGACTGCTCTTCCAGAGGTCCTGAGTTCAATTCCCACCATCCACATGGTGGCTCACAGCCATCTATGATGACATCTGATGCTCTCTTCTGTACACTGTACATAATAAATAAATAAATATTAAAAAAAGACAAGAGATGGGAACTATTGAGGGGGGGAGAATGGGGAGACTGAATGGCACGGTGCCTGTTTTTTCACTTTCTATCAGGGTCTGCACGGCTTCCAATGAATTTTACGCACAGTATTATGTCACCATCCAATCTACTGCAGAGCTCTGCTGTATAACAGGAAAAGTGGTTTCATGGGGTTTTCTCTCAGCAACCATAGCATCAGTTCTCCCAGGGTTTAAATGTGACTGTCGCTACAGTTATCCACTCCTGATACTACACTAACAGCCTACCTGAGAATTTGAGCCAGGGTCTTCATTTTTGGTCTTTGGTGGCACCTTTGAGCCTACGATAAAAACAGTCAGATGTAAAGATTATAAAGTAATAGAGGAAAACTGTTGGGCGGGAGTGAGAGTGTGGAGTCTGGGATTCCAGACCAGTCTCTAGGTATTAGCTTCCGGGACTGTTTATTTAACTGTAAACCAGGACTCACAATTAACTGTCTAAAATAAAAGCCTTTGTCATTTCTCATATGTAGCCATTGCTAACTACCCAAAACAATGAATAAAACCAGTTTCTATTACTATTCAAAGGAAGTGTGTCTTCTAACCTATGGATATGACAATATAGATTACTAAGCATCTTAAGCGTTCCTGATTACTGGTTCCTTTGAATTAGACAGAGGAATAGTAAGCACCTATATCCTTCATACTCACTTAAAACATCTGCACCAGATGTGGAGTGATCCTCAACAAGCTCCACAAAGTTCAGGGGGAAGATCCCAGTTCGGTCCCGGATCTCCCCTCGAGCCCACTCGTCATTCACATACTCCTTCAGAATAATGACTTCTCCCTCTGAGAAACTCAGCTCATCCTTCTGGTCTCCAATGTATTCAAAACGAGCCACACAACGGGGGCCTCTGAAAAACAGAAGAATAAGGCTATGGGTTAAACTTAAGAGTGTTTCAAAAAAATATAAAGACCTCAACTGGCTTTACTTTCAAGGTTATCATTAAGCAACACTTTTTATTTATTTGTTTTTGTTTTTCAAGACACAGTTTCTCTGTGTAATGTTGGCTGTCTTGGAACTCCCTCTGTAGACCAGGATGGCCTTAAACTCACAGAGATCCACTTGCCTCGGCCTCCTCAGTGCTGGGATTAAAGCTGTGCATCACCACCTTTAATAGCTGGCTAAGCAATACTTCTTAAAACAGAATAAAGTGACTGGGTGTCTGTGCCCCAAGACAAGCGACAGCACCAACAACAGAATGAGGTATTCTCTAGTAGGAACTTTAAAAAAGCTTCAATTTGCATTTAGTCTTTCAATAAATATCCTATTTACTGCAGAGCAAGGGACATTTGTTCTGCGAAAAAAACTTCCACAAAAACCAGTAAGTCACACATCTAAATGACAAGGCTTATTTCTAGAGAGTGAAACTCTTCACACAGAAGGGCCAAGCTCAAGGCCAGAAACATCCAACAGCATTCTAGATCAGTAGCTGACTGGTGGTCTACACTGCACATCTGCCTTTTGGTCAGTTTTTATTTAATTATGGAATCTCCTCAGACTCCATATGTTTGTGTATTTGTGCCAAAGCAATCCATGGCCCAGTGTGAACTCTTTCAATCACAAACATGCCAGGACCGGGAGTACCCCCCTGAGACTCAGGGCAAGTCATCAAAGCCTTGCTTATGGAGGACAGGAGGAGACTCAGTGCACTCTGATTGCACCAGTGAGCTGAAGGTATAAAGGAGCCCGACAGAAAGAAGACAGAAACTTAACACAACACACAATCTTCCAGCCACTTTGCTGCTGTGTAAGGACTGTGTGCGGGCCTATAAGAAGGCTGCATTCGAGAGACTGAAACAACCCTTTAGTGATCTGTAATTGTGACAGGAAATGAGATGCAAGCAGAGACAGAACTTGGTCTGTCAAAGACCTGATTTAATACCAGACCTTTGATATGAGGCCTCAGAAATGAAGTTTCAACAGCAGAAAACTAAAGAGAAAACAATTTTCTCTAAAGGAAAGGCTGGCCCTTGCTGAATTCAAATTCTGATTATGGCTGTTCAAGCCCACTTAAATGCCACCTGCCGGTGTGGTGGTATCTGTTGCTCAGGGTAGAAAGACAGCCTGAAGTACTACGACCCAGTGACTTAATGCTATGGCTCCAAAAGTTTTCTTATTTGTAATAACCTTTGCATTTATTGTCTTCAGTCCCCTGGGAACACCTCCTTATGTCTGACCTATTCACAGACAGGTTTACAGTCTTCAGCAGGTAGTGAATTGTACTAATTTGCTCATTTAACTAGAATAAAAAGCTGCATTGTGGCAGGGCTTTAAATCACCCAAGAGTTATGAGAAGCATAAAGAGGCACATAAATGCCTGGAAAGGTCTCATGAACACAGGAACATACAAGAAGAGCGGTGCACTTCAACCTCTCATCACCTTTGTCAAATCCTTAGGAACAAAACAATACAGAAACGTCTACTAGGGTGCATTCTCTTGTTTTCACAGGTGGGATTAGAACCCAGAACAGTAAGCATTCAACCACTGAGCTGGGCCCTGGCCTCACTTGACTGTTTTTTGTAGGATTCATATTTCTATAAGAGAGACATATTTTTCATGAGGAAAACAGTGGAAGTTTTGAATAAGCTGCTAATAAACACTAGAAAGCTGCACTAAAAACTCACTGAATACATAACTATCTCTGTAGTCTGTAGCCAGGTCAGGGAAAGCTTCCCTAGACTGTCATCGCTGTCTCCAGGCCTGTATGGAAGGCTGCTGAAACTGCTTTCTATCAGCCTGCTGCACTGATTTTTAAATGTTTCTTTTTAAAAAAAGTTTTCTTTTCTTTTATTCATTCATGTATAAGGTGTTTTGCCTGAAGCATGTATGTGCCCCACATGTATGCCTGGTGCCTACGAAGGTCAGAAGAAAGCACTGGATCCCTGGAACTGGAGTTATGGATGGTTGTGAGTCACATATGAGTGCTGGAACCGAACCCAGGTCCTCTGCATAAGCAGCAAGTTGCTCTTAATTGATGAACCATTTCTCTAGGCTCTCTTTTCTTTCTCTCTCTCTCTTTTTTTTTCCTCCCTCCATACCTTCCCTTCCCCTCCTTTCCAAAAGGTGTAGAAGTGCATGCACACATCTTCAGAGGCCAGCAGAGGACAATTTCTGGAATTGGAGTTGGCTGGCTGTAAGCTACCTAATGTGGGTGCTGGGAATTGAACTTGGTCTTCTGTGGGAGCAGGATGCATCCTAACCACTGAATGGTGTCTCCAGCCTCTCACTATTATGTTAAGCAAATAAAATTTCCTCAGAATTAAAGACACTAAGAATCTGGCTAATCATGTAATGGAAAGGATTAAGCTTAGAAATTCCTCATTTCTTCCTCCTTTTTATTTTGTACAAAATAACACAGACAGGGGCTGGAGAGATGGTTCAGCAGTTAAGAGCACTGACTGTTCTTTCGGAGGACCTGAGTTCAATTCCCAGCATCCACATGGCAGCTAACAACTGTCTGTAACTCCAAGATCTGACACCCTTACACAGTTATACATGCAGGCAAAACACCAATTCACATAAAATAATAAAAATAATTATAAAAAAATTAAAAAAAAAACCGCAGACAAAACTTACTTAGCACAGTAAGATGAAAATGATTCTCTTTTTCCACTTTTTCTTTCTGGAATATCAACCTAGCAAAGACAAAATCAGGGTAACATTTCTTTTTCATAATTTGGTTAAGATAATTTAACACCAAGTAATTAGAAAGTGAATGATTGCAATCAAACAGGGAAGCTAGCTGTTGAACACAGTTGCTGAACGCTAAGAAAACCAAAAAGAGTTTTGGAAAAAATATACAGGTTCAGCTGCATGTGTTGCCACGCGTCTATGAGACTGGAGGCCGAGGCAGGAGGATCATGATGGGGGGGCCAGCCTGTGCTACAGTAGTGAGACCTTGTCTAAAGGGACGGAAGGAGACTAGCTCCTGAAGTAAATCCTGCTGCCATGAACACATTAACATCATTCTCTCCCGGAGAGTTCTTTACACTTTATTTCAGGAACTTCAGACAGCCACTAGCCACCAGCCATCAGGTCATAATGGTGTTGAATTCCTCAACACTTCCCTGGTGCCCAAATGAGGCCTTTGATCAATTTGTGGATTCTTTCCATATATCGAAGGGGACTTTCCCTCTTCACTACAGGCAGGGTAGGAAGAAAGCAATTAGTACTAAATGAGTGTCTACTACGTCCTAGGCACTTCAGTAAATAGGAGAGCTGGGCTGGAATAGAATTCTTTGCTATATGCATGCAGTCGAAAACTACTTAAGGCTATGAGGTCTGTATTAGATCAGTGCTCTTTTAAATCATTTAAATCAATTCTGTAAGTTTGATGTTTCAAAACAGTTCTTTAAACTTGTGGGTTTAGGAATAACATTTATACCAATAATGTGGCCGACTGGGTGTGATTGATTGCAGTGTGGTAATTGTGCTTTTTAAAGCCCCGTTACAGCGAGCAGAAGAAAAATGAAGAGTGCTAAAGCTAACATCACTCTTACTATTAATTTAGAGAATGTGGTTAGAGTTCTCCAAAGAACTAGACCACATCTACACTGTGCAATTTTTAAGTTTTATGTTTCATAATCCAAGAGACTCAAACTCTTTTCTATTTTAAAAATACAGATTTTCTGTTATACTTAGATATTAAAGTTTCTGATGTAATGGAAAATTATTGGTTTTTTTTCTCCTTCTAAATAAGCTGCTAACTTTTAAGCTAGCTCTATTGATATTTCATAGTATCAATAGGATATATCAGCACAGTGGGTCATATTTTTCCTATTAATACAAGCATTCAAGGAGCAATCCAGTTTTGTCCCTATGTTCACAGCTACCGAGGCTTTGTGTGAAGCCTTCAACATACTGGAGTATGTTCACAAGTTAAGCTATTAGAGACATGGATGCTTCAATATGATTTTCTCCAATCAGACTTGAAAACATGTGAAAAACCATTAATGGACCATTACCTCCAGTGAAAATGCCTTGGGACTCTCAAACTGACATGGTACCACAACCCCACAGAACATGCCTTCAGAACTGTCTGGTAGACAGGTGGCACTTAACTCACGTTCACAGAAGGCCCCAAAGAATTAACATATATCCTTAAGTGCTTAAGAACCCTCCAAGGATATGATCTACCAACTGACACTCCCTCATCAGGGCATGCTGGGCCTAGCAGCAGGCACACAACAGAAAACATGATTCCCCACTCACAGACAATAGCCAATAGCCAATAGGTCAGCAGGAAGGGCCCTGTGAATCCTTAACCCTTCCATAACTGACTGCTGACAGAGCCAGTTTGTGTGGACAAAAGATTTATTTTAAAAGTGTTCAAATGCCAAATGATCAAGAGAAGACAGAGAACTCAGAGCTGTAGGCCTGTAGTTCCTCTTTCTCACCTGTCACTCTCACTGAACCCCTGAACGTGCGGCCAAATAAAATAAACAAACCCCACTTACAATGACTTTGACGTAATTGGCAGGGAATACGCCAGTCTGGTTTCTACATTTCCCTCTGTACCATTCTGCATCGATTTTCTCGAGGAGATAAACAATTTCTCCAGATGTGAGACTCAGGTCATCGGCTTGCTCTGCAATGCAGAATTTGTAACACACAATGAAGTACTCCAGCTTAAAGACAGAGAACAAAGAAGCATATAGTTCTGTCCACAGCGGGGACTATATTCTGCTGATTCTGTGACAGAATAGATTATACTCATCAAAGTAATTTTTTCATAACATTTTATTTGAAAATTGATAGTAGAGGTTCGCTTTTCTAAGTCCAGATTAGATATATCTACTAAGGGAAACCATTTTTAAAGACACCATTGTCCTGGCCAGTGGTTCCCTCTGTACCAATGTAAGCTCTTCCTGAAAACAAATTCAACACTGAAAGCCTTTAGACATGGCGTGATATATTGACCATTATTTCCAGTCACCCTTAAAAACCATTCCAGCTTCAAATAGTAACTAAGGGACTACTACAGTTCTTTAGGAAAAAAATTATCTCCAGTAAAATAAAAACCAGCTTGCCAAGTATAAATAAGTTGTAAATAGTTTTTAAAAATTGTAGCCTTACAAAATCTAATACTCTGAAAAGTGATGGGTGAGACACATATTTAAAAAAAACCCACTTTATTAAATTAGAATTAATTTCATCACAATGCTAAACAAGTAAATATTTTAGCCCGAACCCCTGAAGGGTAATATTTTGAGCTATAACTTTATCACAGAGTTAAAGTTTGTAACTGGTAAGCAACGGCTATTTGTCATTTGTATGGTGGATCCTCTATTCCTTTCAAAGGACAGCTTTCTAGCTAAGCTTTCTGACATGACTGGGTGCATGGCCCCTTCCTGGAGGCAGAGTTGATGGATAAGATGAAATCCGAAGGCAAGGATTCTACAGGCACAGTCGAAGGGGAAGGAAGGCTGAGAGAGGGTATCCCAGGGCTCCATCTACTTGTTTATGTCCTTACCTGCTGGGAAATCATGAAGGACCACAGCGTGAGGGGCTTCACTGTCAACAGGCTTCTGAGTGGGGCCCGAATCCTTGGGGGAAAACAGAGCTGTGAATGAGTGTGCAGGGCAGAACTACTTTCATTATCCACCCTGAGATCACTGGGTATTTTTTCCTCATTAGAGTCCCCTCAAAAGAACTGCTATGAGCAGGAGATGCAAACAGCACAGGTCAGACAGAAATCATTATCACCACACACACACACACACACACACACACACAAACACACACACACACACAAAAGTGTCATTGCTACAGAGGGGGCAGAAATAACTTTCACAAAGTATTTCTTTTCAAATATTTATTTATTTTATGCATATGGGTGTTTTGCCTGTGTGTATGTCTGTACAACACATAAGTGCTTGGCGCTCATGAGACCAGAAGACATTGGATCCCCTGGAACTGTATGTACTGAACTGAACCTGTGTCCTCTACAAAAGTAATAGTAGGTCTCTTAACCAATGGGTCATCTCTCCAGCCCCTGAAGCATTCTGATTTTAAAGGAAGAAACTAAAACGAAGCAGAGCTGTTTGACTTTAAAAACTTTGAAGGAAATGAAACCAAACACTGCAATGCTTTTCCTGTCACAGTTGTGGGATGTACCCACTTGGCCTTCCAAGGGTACTTCTGCCATCAACTGACCAACGCAAACTTTCCAAGTTAAGCCCATTCTTCTGGGAGCAATGAAGTTCTGTTTTTATGTACTTGCTTTTTGCAGTGAAAGGAGCTAATGACTTCCCACAAAAGTATAATTCACAAGAGTAAAACCACTTCGTTTATTACCACTTAACTGAATACATTCTCTAGTTTGAAAGCAATGTTATCTACCATGCTTGGCCTTTCAATTTAATCTGAATGGCTTATTCAACAGCAATTCTGAGTAAATTAGAAACGAGAATGTAGTTCTTTAGCTAGGTAAACAGTGGCCTGGATTAGCTGGAGGAGTGGGTGATGCTGAAGAGGGCTGCTTCATGACTGACAATCGATTCTCTGGTTTTACTTGGTTTCTTCCTCCTCCTCCTCCTCCCTTTCTGTTTCTGCTGCTGCTCTGTGGACCAGGCTGGCCTAAAACTCACACGGATCCTCCTGCTGCTGCCCCCCCAAGTGCTGGGATTTGAGATGTAGGCCACCTCCTGTTTATTTTGTTTCTTGAGACAGGAGGGTCTTGTTATATACCCCAGGTAGACCTGGAACTCACCACATATATTAGCATGGCTTCAAATTCATGGTGCTCCTGCCTCAAGACCCTGGGTGCTAGAATTATAGGTGTGTGTCACCACCCCTGGCTTCTTAGCCTCTTCATATGAAAAAACAAGCTTATCCATAACATCATCATCATCAAATGCAGCTAAAGGATGTTGTTTACTTTCTTTGACAGTGCAGGGGATCAAACCCAAGGCCTTCCTTACAGGCAAGGAAGTGTTCCACCCCGACCCTCGGGAGATGTTACTTAAAATGCTTCAGCACTAGCAAATACATGAGTTGAACAAAGGTAGAGATTTTTGTGCCTTTTCTTTTTGTTTTTCGATGACTCTTGACCTCCAAGGTTTAAGTCACCTCTGTCCCACCTACAGCCCCACAATGAACAGAAGGAATGGCCTGCTCTACCCACTCTGCTGCACTTCTGTCAGATCTTTCCTGAATCCACCTGCTCTTTTAAGCAAAATGCACGATAGGTGAGCAGAGCTGGCACTCAGGTCAAGACAGCCTTTTACATCAGCTCACTAAAGCAACACCACATCTTCTCAGGTCCTGCTCAGTGCTTTTGCTTAAATAGAGAGCAACATGGGTGTTTCGGTAATTGTGAGCTATTTCAGATCTCTAGTGGCTTTAAGATGGCCATTTAAGTAATTAATTATGTGAGTGAGTGAGTGTGTGTGTGTGTGTGTGTGTGTGTGTTTTCTAAGACGGGGTTTCCCTGTGTATAGCCTTGGCTGTCCTAGAACTTACTCTGTAGACCAGACTGATCTCAAATTCAGAGATCTGCCTGCCTCTGTCTCCTGAGTGCTGAGATTAAAGGTGAGTGCCATCACTGCCTGGCACACACGTGTGCCTGTGTGTGTTGTGTGTATGTACAATTTATATTTGTTGCTGGTTTATAGCTGTAGGAAAAGAAATGGTTATTAAATGATCGGTATTAGGCTGGATGGCTACTGACTTGGAGAAAGTCAAGTCAGATATCCACCTTAAATATAACAAGAACATGAATCTCCAAAAGGACCAAAGGTCTCACACCCAAGTGAGAGAGTTGAGAAGATAGTTTGAGCCTCCAGTTAGCTTCCTTTTCCAAGTATTCAATGATGAGTAAAGAGACCACCTCATCAGGGGGAACAGGTTAGACAGGGTTGCACCAGGGAGCAGTACAGCCCAGACATGGCCACCAGGGTGCATCTATGGCAAATCTAAGAGTTCAAAGGTCTTTCTACATCATTGCTAAAGAAATAATATTAGAACAAGAATAGCTAATACCATTGCTCAGTTTTGGTGCTACCATCCCTGTGAGAAATACCTTCTATATATTAACATTGGCTTTTTAAACTTATTAAATGTCTGAGATACAATTCACACAAGGTAAAATGCATCCATTTAGAATGTATGTTGTTTTAGAACATTCATAGACTTGTGCAGCTATCAGTGAAATCTATGTTTACAGTATCTTTATGACCCTCCTCCCTCACAGAACCTATGCGAGGGCTATCTTTAAGTTTTAATTACTGTCCTCAAAACAAAAATGCCTCTAATGTGCAAGCCCCATTTACCCTAGGACAGATCATTTCCTGGACTGCTCCGGGCTGTTGTTTAAGAAAGATACTAAAGCCACAAGTGTTTGCTTCTGTAAACACGCTTGATTGTGCCAGCTGCACAGGATGCATTTGATCACACATGAGTGGGAGGAAGTGTCAGGATGTACGCCTATCCCTGACTGGACAAAGTGGGGAAGTGTGTAGCCTTGTGGGTCTCGACTTTATAAACCTTTGACTAATAAAATTCACAGCCATCTTCTGGGAATCCTGAGTGAATCTGGCCAGTATTTAATACAGTTTGCTTCAAGTTTGGTTTAAAATTGTGGTAGTGGTCTTCTTGCCTGGTGGGATTCACACCTCCCCTCCCCTCTGGCAGCTACTCTGCCAATCTCCTCTCAGGCCTAAGCAAATGCTGACCGATTTCTGTCCTTATGGATGTATTTTTTCTGAATTTCTATACAATATGTCAATTCTAAAACCAACACTTTCTCTTCACATATAACAAAACAGAACAACAGCAACAACAAAGAGCCTTCAGCACACTCTGTGACCAGCCAGAAGAAAAACATGCCTCACACTTGGTGACGATCCTTCACTTTCTCTATGACCAATCTTTCGGATTCGGCCTTAGTTGATACATTTAATATCTCCCGTTTGCCAAGATAGGTAAGTATGACACAGTTTCAGACCTCCTCCTCCTTCACCACTTTTGGTGGTGCTGGGGACAGGCACCTACACATGCTGGGCCATAGAGTTTATTATGTGAGAACTGTAACAATCCCTACACACCCCAAAGCCTTAGAATGGCTCATTTCATTTTCACCAACAGAGATAATACAATGGCTCCTAGAACAGAGACTAAAAGGTGATGTTCAAAGTGGGGAAACTTTGGACTATAACAACTTTTAATTTTTAAGCTTTAAAAATATATGTAAGAGGATAGACTTTTGGCATTGTAACTGCTGCCATTACCAGTGACATGCTCTGAGAGAGGAAGCGAGGCTGTGACAGATGGATGATGCTGGACCCAAACAGAGAAAACTGGGCAAGAGAATTTTTTCCTGTGTGAACTAGTTAGATTTTTCACATGCCAGATGCACTAGCTGAAGACATAGTTTCTCTTCAAAATGAGAAATTTTAGTTTCTTAGGAAAACTTGAAAAGATAAACTGCCTTCCAAGAAGGCATTAGGCTAAATGATGAAATCTGGGATGAACACCAAACTAAATTCTTTACTTAGGTTGAATGACTGGTGTATTTCTCATATATGTTGTCTTGAGTAAGTAACAAACAGCAAAAATGTAACCGGTAAGCTAAACTCTTTTATACGTACAGCCAGAGCTGAGGGTGTAGCTCAGAAGCAGGACAGCTGCCTAGCATCTCCCAGACCCTGAGCTCAGTTGCCCACAGTACTAAACACATCCTCTTCAGGAATTGCAGCATCTTATATCAGGCTCCACAAATCTGTTGTTAGTTTTAAATTGTGACTTGAGATGCTGGATTGTATTTCATTATCTAATGAATTTATTCCATCAGAGAAGCAAGGTTTATAGGTTCACATTAAACTCCCCCTACTCAGACAGTCTCTCTGATCACTAAGGATGGCTGTGAGTGACCTCTGCTGCATCCAAGATGATCCTGGACTTCTGATCCTTTTTGCCTTCACCTCCCCTGTGCTGGAATTACAGGGGGAGCATCCACCACACCCGGCTACATTAAGCTTGCATTTTAAAGGAGTCCTTTACGTTGGATTTAGCATGTACAGGGTTCCTTTGAAAACAATGGACTCATTCTGCTAGAGAAACAACCTCTGCTTTGGTAAACAGGTCCATGGTGTTTTAAAGAGTAAGTCACCTTCTCAGTTGAAAATCTGCGAGCAAGGGTCCAAGCTCCCAGAAGTATAACATAAGGAGGCAGAGCACCCGACAGTCTGCGCCAACGGGACTAGAGTCATTTATTCCAAAAATGGAGCAAACTGCTACTGTTATTTCCACCCTGGTTAATAATGCTGCCAATAAAAGAAACCTGGGGAGGAAACGATAGAATTAATAGCTCTATGATGGTGTCCCCATGTGTGACAGGGAGGCCTCACGTACGTTAGGTCTGCTTCTCGGACGCTCCTCAAGGGGGGTGATGATTCTCATCTGGGACGGGTGAACTCTGCCACTACCTTCTCCCCGCTGGCATTCCAAGTAATTATTTTCTGCCTGCTTCAGGATCACAAGGACATCCCCACGCTGTAAGACACAACACCACCCTCTGAAGCAATTATTGTTTAATAAAACATTATTACTTTCCCACATTTTAATCTTTAGAGCCTCAAGCATTTAATAATGTGTAATAGCAGGAACAGAGGGCAGGGATTTTTCTTTTTTAATTTTTTTTTTAATCAGCCAATAAAAAAAGAGCTTGACTTTACCTTACAAGAGAGTTCCGTGGGGTTTTGGGAGACAATGTCTTCATTGGCAATTCCATGAGGCACAGATAGCTTAAATGTAAATCATAAGAGAATTATTTGTAATCCCAAACCCTCACCTGCTGCTGACCTTTTAGTACTTGGCACGTGATGCCTAAAGTATGACTACTTCAGAGGGTGAGCAGGCTTCATGCCCTGGACCAAGGCCAGCCTTTCTCCTGGATACTAAAGTTCTGAGGAGGTGGAGGTGAGCTCACAGGACCACAAGGGGGTGAATATGGCCTCAAGCTCTCTGGGGAGCTCTCCATTTGCCTTAGGTCCCCTGCTAACTGCTCAGTCCAGGCAGCCACTTTCCATTCTCTTAGCAATGTGATCTTACAGTGGTGTCTATACTTGGGCCTCAGTGCCAGAGGGTCCTGTTTGTGCCGTGGTAAATTCTAGCTGATGAGTACTTGTCAGAAGTTCTGTATAACATACACTTAAAACATGGAGAAGGAGGTTGCCTGAGCCCCTGGATCACCCAAGAGCAAACACACAGAGTACCAGGAGGTGGTCATGTAATGCTTGGTTGGTAGCGTCACTTCCTCCACATCTCCACAGCACTGAGGGCTTCCACGACACACAGATTTCTAGTTGTAATTTAATGGTAGTGTAGTGATGGGGGAAGGGAAGTAGATTTAAAGATATATCTTATAATGAGATACATCCCTTAAATAGTCCATCATCTTGCTGCATTGATTTCTTTGAATTCCTTAAATGTTTTGACAGTTTGTAGCTATGTAAAGAACCCCATGTGGGGGGCTGGAGAGATGGCTCAGCGGTTAAGAGCACCGTTTGCTCTTCCAGAGGACCAGGGTTCAATTCCCAGCACCCACATGGCAGCTAACAACTGTCTGTAGTTCCAGTTCCAGGCAAACACCAAGGCAAATAAATAAATAAATAAAGTAAAAAAAAAAAAAAAAAAAGAACCCCATGTGAAAGCTGATTCCCCACTTGAGTAAGCAGTCTTGGCATAGGATGACCAAAGCAAATAGAGGCCTTACCACCAGTTAACATTATAATCATGGTATGGAAAATGGCAAACAGCATGGACCCAATGCCAATTGTTTTGTGTTCAAATCCTGGTTTTACTGCTAGCTGGCTTAAATCTTGGTCTTGGTCTCATTTTCCTTATTTGTTTAATGGGGATAATAATAGTATCTAATTTACAAGATTAGTTTTGGATAGTGCCTGGCCAGCAATTAGTTCTCAATACATACCAATTACTATTTTACTTTATTTATTAAGTAGTCTATCCCATATCCCTTGGGTTTGGGTAGTTAAAGTTTCATTAGTTTATACTACATCTTAGCTGAGACAGAGAGAGAAAAAAAAGCAATGGAGTTTTATCAATTTAAATGACTGTGAATATATTATCTCTTTTTATCTGTCTATTCTCCTCTCAAAATCTGAATTAGCTTAAAGTACAAACATTTTCTGGGTTGATGGAAATATAGAACAGGATAAAATTACCAACTGCTGTAGACTGAACACAGCACTGACAAACAATTATTTAAAAAATGCAAATACTCCTTCCCTGCCTTACATGTTAAATTTCTTATTTTTCTGGTTGACCTGACCACATAGAAAGCAAACCAACTCTGCTTGTCATTTGTGGGAAATGTAGGCAAAAGAAAAAAACATCCAAAGAGAACAAAATTAATACTCAAGTCTCTCAATTACTGATAAGAACTTTTAACTGGTAGCTATTAAATGGACCATGATAATTGTGCTTATAAAATAGAAAAATAAACCTGTAAGAAAGTCCATTGATCTCAATAAAAACTTAATTTCTGCTTCATTTAGATGCTGCTCATTTAGTGGGGAAAGCACCTGCAAAGTACAAACTATAGCAGGAGATGACCCATAGCATGTCACCTACCTACCATGTGTCCCAGCGCAGACACTACTGTGTCAGTGACTTGTCCTCCCGACCTGCCTGATTTCCCTTTCTGGCTGTTTCTCCTAATACTGACATCCTGTCTTGAAAACTCAGGGTTTGGTTTTGTTGTGAATTGTTATATAGGTGCTGGGAATCAAACTGAAGTCTCCAGCAAGAACTAGTGCCCTAAAGCCTATTTTGTCGAGGGCCAATCCCACACTCCTTTTTACTGCTTTTCCTAAGAATTATGCTTTACTTATCCTAGGACACACACCCCCTCCCCACCCTGCCTCATTTTTTGCTTTTCAAGATGGCGTTTCTCTGTGTAGTCTGGTCTGTCCTAGCATTTATTTGCTCTGTAGACCAGGCTGGCCTCAGAGATCCAACTGCCTCTGCCTCCGGGGTGCTGGGACTAAAGGTGTGCAGCAGGACCCATTGGCTAGAGCACCACCATTTTTAAAATCCAGGCTTACCATGTATTTCCTGTAGAGAGGGTGTCCTGGTTTGGGCCGAGGGGGTAGCACCGGATCTTGGCTTTTAAAGACTTGACTCTTGGCTTTTGAGAGTCCAGATGCCAAATGACTTTGCTTTTTCTGAAGATCCATCTCAGAAGAGGACCGGTTAAAAGGCAAATTTCTACTTGATGATTTGGTCGCAGAAAGTTTAGGTGGGGGTGGTCTCTCAGGGGCCCCTTTGGGAGGGGGCTTCCAAACTGGAAGGACTTTCCCATGTCCAGGTCTGAAAGGCAAGGGGGAGCCACCAGTCACCATTTCCACCTCACTTTCACACACACACACACACACACACACACACACACACACACACACACACACTCAGAGCCTTGCACAGATGTGAAGAGCTTTTTTGCTAGTGGGACACAATTTACTGAAACCTGCAGGGTATGCTATTTCTGAACAAATGACTCTTGCATTAGACATTACATTGGAGGAAATGCTGTGATGCTACAGCTTCCTCCTATCTTGCACTAGAGATTCATTAGTTCAAGACAAACAAGCATTTACTGTCGTGGGATCTCTAAGGCCCTGACTGCTCCTAAACACGCTGACTATTTCAGAAAGCTAAGTACTGTCTACTGCACCGAGACAAAAGCTCATACATATGATGAGGTCAGGTATATGTGCTTGGGTCTTCTGCATAACTACAAAAGGAACATCAGACCCCTCATGTTTGCATTAGAGGCTCTACTATTACATCTCTTATTTAGATTAGCAGAGAGAAGCTCTCAAAATGGAACAGGGCAGCAATTACTTTGAAAACCTTTTTTCCCCCTAATCTCTAAATGGAAATACATTTCAACACCGCAATGTCTTCTGAAAGTTCAACTTCAACGGCCCTTGGTTTGGATACCTCTAAATCAGGGGACAGGCCACCTCTGAGTTCCCTTGAGTGATGCTGAGAAACATGCTTGGCCTTCCTAACAGGAGGGTACTTGTGAGCAGACTCCAGCAGAGGAACTATTTTAGTCTGAAAAGTTGCCTTGTTTCTTTGGAAACGGTATCAGAGACTCATGTTTGTGCTCTGTAGGGTTTTGGACCTTGCTGAAAGAAGAAAAGATGAGAGAGACCCATGACCTGCTGTCACAAGCAGACTGTGGGCTGTGGCCTGAGCAGACTCAGTTTTCCTCCATGGCAGCTGTGCATCTGGACAATAGGGAACAAGGGCCAGTTCTCCATGACACTGGAGACTCCAAGGCATATGAGTCCCTCCAACTTTAACCTACATTTTACCTACCTTGGTGGCAACCTAGGGGGTCCTTGTCCCAAGCCTCCTGATTCACTGGCTTTCTCTGGTTCCTGTAAATGTCACAGAAGGCTTTTTAGTTAAGACTGACCTGAAACAAGGGTTTGCAAGAGGAACTGGGGTCAACTTTTTGAAGGGAATCTCTAAGTAAAAAAGCTGTGAAGTTATAGAAAATAACTGAGAAAGACTCTCAGCTATACATAAAGATAACACGTGTATGCATGTATATATATATGGTTATACATTTATTTATTTATTTAAAACTTTATTTATTTATTTATTTGCCTTGGTGTTTGCCTGGAACTGAAACTACAGACAGTTGTTAGCTGCCATGTGGGTGCTGGGAATTGAACCCGGGTCCTCTGGAAGAGCTCCCAACCGATGAGCCATCTCTCCAGCCCGACATTTATTTATTTTTGAGATAGGGTCTCACTATGCAACCCTTGTTGCCCTGGAACTATGTAGACCAGGCTGGCCTCAAACTCACAGAGATCCACTTGTCTCTGTCTCCAGAATGCTAGGATTAAAGGCATGCACGACCATGCCAAAGCCATGAAGCAATATTTAAAAAAAGACTTTTTTCTTTTAAGCGTATGACTTTTTGGCCAACACATTTGCATCACATGTGTGTAGGGCTCCCTCAGGGAATAGAGAGGGAGCTGGGTATCCTAGATGGTAGTTTTCTCATTTCCTGCTAGAGTATGCTTCAATTTTAACACATGGCATATCTTCATCTCAATTATGGTAGAAAGCGAATGGTCCCGAGTTTAAACCTTAGAGAGTAAAGTGAGTGGTTGCTTTGCTTTGGATGTTCAGATCTCCTCTCCTCACTGGACAGCTTTAAAACAAGCAGTAGGTTTTCAACCAAAGAAGTTGAGGATGTCTAAATAACTTAAGGAGTGGCCTGGAGGAAAGATGAGAGGAGGCAGGAGGGCACGGGAGAAGGGGATTTCACCAGATAGCAGGCAGGTTGCACAGGCTGACAAGGGCCTTGGGGGTAGAGTGAAGGGGAGCACTGGAAAAAACAAGACAGCTTTAGCCTGGCTCTGCAGCCTAGTGACTGACAGACAGACAGACAGACGATCCAGGGTGTGTGTGGGGGTCCGGGGCTGGGGGTGAGGGATGAAGAGAGGGGCTGGGCTGTTCTGTCTCAAAGGTTCTCAGAACATTTTTAACAAGCATTTATTTTTATTCCTCTGTGTCCGGGTGCTTTGCCTGCATGTACGTCTGTGCGTCATGTGTAAGCTTGGTGTCCACCGAGGCCAGGAGAGGGCACCAGACAGCTGAGAGCTGAATGTGGGTGCTGGAAATGGAACTCAGGTCTTCTGTGCTTAACTACTGAGCCATCTCTCCAGCCCCCGAAACATGTTTTTGAGAATTGGGAAATCATTCTTCTATTGAAGGAGAAACAAAAGGATCTCAAAGCCCAAACAGGGCTTTTTGGGTTTTTTTTGAAAAATTCCAACTAAACTGCTCTTAAAGTTGGAAGAATTCACTACCAAGACCAACTTTCCCTTTTCTACTTCTTAAGACCTCAATACACAGCCATGAAATACTGCCTCTAAGGCTTTAGCTTTAAGGGGGAAATCTCTAGACCTTTAAAATTACACTAACAATTATCTAGTTATTGCTTAGGAATCTTCGGGCAAATTCAAACTGTTCATACATGCAACAAATGAGTTAAAACTTTCCACAATTTTAAGCTCAAGCTATTTATAACATTCTCTTTAAACACCCAGTGATTAATCGCCAATAACTATGATAATTTAAACATGCTTTGATGTTTTAAAATCTCATTTTTTAAAAAACAAATTAAGCTTGCCCTTAAAACTTGGTTTCACTAATGAGTTCAGTTAATGTAGTGGAGCGAGCCACCAGCTCATAAACCCTAAAATATTCCAGGATATAACCCATGCCTTATAAATATGCTGCGGCCCGTAATTCTTCTTGACAATATCACTATGATAAAATCAGATCTTTCCTTAGCCACCTTTAAAATAAAAGCAAACAAACTGTAGCAGGGAAGGAGAATTTTTTGTTGATTTTTCTCAAGATGAGTTGTGGGAGTTACTTTAATTATGAAGGGAAATTGAAGCAAACATAGTAACGTCTAACTTTGCTATGGAAGGGCATCTCTCACATGCTGTATAGCAAATACTAGCTGCCGTCTTGTGAGCTGAGGCTTTTTTCTTCTTCTCTCATTTATTTTCAGCAAGGCTTGACTGACTGCAACTGAGCTACAATCCAACCCAGCTAGAAAGAGAAAGGCACATCACGGAAAGCTCAGGCACCCTTGGACACCCTCTGTCGACACGGAGAAGAGGCAGAGGCAGCCCCTCCTGGGGCTGGGGTAGTTTTACAGTTTGCTCAGTGGGGGTTGGTGCCCAGGCTCTGCTGACAGATCTCAGGGATTACTGATTGAGCATCCCCCTCTTCAGCATTCCCTACATGCTGGGAAGCCTTTCTATCTTTTTAGTTCTTTCTGGTTCTGAGATCCTGGATCTTAGGCATCCGGGAGGCTGGCTGAGGTGGTTTTCTGCTTGTAGCATCTCTAAAAACGCCATCTTTTCACATTTGAAACATACTTTAATTTCAGAAAAAATTCCTTTTTTTCTCTTCTAGATGAGATTTTGCTGTATAACTCAGATGGGAACAGAACTCACAATTCTTCTGTCTTAGCCTCTCCAAGTGCTAGGGTAACTGGTGACTGTCATCATACCCAGGGATTCCCAGGTTTCTGTGGCATTTAAAAAAGGCAGCTATTCCTCCTTCTCTCAAGACCACATGTGCATCACACATGTGTTGGGACTGTGAAGCAACTGGCATAGGTGTGTTTTGCAGGGGTTAGCAGAGCTTAAAATCAGCTTGCCTCTGGCACATACATTCTGCACTGTGTGCTTGGCCTTGACATGAATCACACAGGTTTCCTGACCCTACTGTAGAGTGAGTTGTTAGCTTCTTTAGGGGGTGCTTTGGGACAGGTGAGGGTGCACACAGCTCCAGTGGCTCCTGATGGGAACCTAGAGCCCATCAATCAAGTAATGGAAGTGAAGTTTGGCAACTGTAGATGTCAGATCTGATGAAGAGTTCTCTAACACTCTGGAGAAATAGCAGATGAATTTTGTCCAGTGGCCCACTTTTGTAAAAAGGGACAGTTAGTAAAAACTGTCTACCCTCTTGGTCTGTGATGCTGACAATTTTTTGTTTGTTTGTTTTCAGGATAGGGTTTCTCTGTGTAGCTCTGGATGTCCTGGAACTCACTCTAGACCAGGCTGATCTTGAACTCAGAGGAGATCCAATGACCTTTGTTTCACGAGTACTGGGATTAAAGGTATGCGTCACTACAGCTTGGCAACACTGACATTTTCTTTTTCTTTTTTTTAACCAAGCTTTGACCTTTATTATTTAAAAAAGCTGCATATTTATTTCTCTTTCTGACTCTGTGCTTGTGCCTTCAACACTTTTACAACAACATTCTGTTCCTCAATAAAGACAGCCTGCTTGATTCTGTCACAGACACACTGCACACCTGGAACCGCCATAGACCCTGCTTACAGGCTTCTCTGTCTTAGACAATCTCATAAGGCTTCTGGTCTCACAGCAGGAACCCCTCGGGGTCTGCCTGGGCACACACCACCTGTGGATTAAAGTGCTTTCCCAACTTTCTTGGTATAAAGGTAAACAATCCCTGCTGCTAGGGGTTCCGGACAGCCTCATTTTGTTAGAGGCTGATTGTAGGAAAGCTTACAAAGGTATGCCAAATGCTGGACCATTCTGAGTGCCTCTCAGCACCGTCCCTGGAAGAGGAAAAGGCAACACTGACATTTTCCAGATGTCTTCCCTGTCACCTCCAGTCCTTATGGCCTTAAATATACTCGGTAATCACAATTCTCAAAAACAAAAACAAAAACAAAAACAAAAACAAAACACTTCCCAACACTTTAGAGGTTGACCTTAGTCTCCAGAAATCTACACTAGGTCTGCATGGATGAGCATGGGGCGGGGGTCTGACTCCCTCTTAGATGGATGTAGGGAAGAATTTCCATCATGTTCATATGAGAAAGAGATCTATAGCTCTCTGAGTGGTGTAGTGTATCCTAACTTGTTTACTATTTAATGTAGATGTGGCCCTAGACTGCTCATCACTGCAGGTGAGAATGCTGGTGTTTCATAGCTGTCAGTCACTCACTGGAGAGTGTGTGTACACCTGGCTCATACTCTCAGTTCCTTTCAGGAGGACTTTTAGAGAGTGGAGACCTGAGATCTTTGCAAGCAACTCTTTCTTCTATAGAAGTTTGGGACTACAGTATGGCAGGGGCCTTGCTATCTGCTTTTGGGTTTTCTTGGCCCAGTTTTAATAAAAATTTATTATCAAGTACTTTGAAGATACAAATGATCACTAAATTTTAAGTCATTCTACAGGAAATCTCATTAACTTGATATTGGCTAATTTAATTTAATGTCTTTTTCAAAGAAATTTCTCTTCACTATAAGATTGGATGGGGTTGCTTGTATGATGAGCACAGTTAATGCACATGGGAAAACTATTATAAGAATTGAACTGAATTACTTTAAAGACTTTAAGAACTGACTTCTCTTGAAATAAGCCATAAAGATTGCCCATCAGAAGGAAATTTTTAAAAATGCACAAGGAAATAGTATTAAGATTGGAATTTAAAATACATATATAAAAGGTTCTAGGTATGTTAACAAATGTATAGCAAAGCACTGTATTTTAATTTTTAAAAAATTCTTAAGTTTCAGAATAAAAATTCTTAGGGTAGTTAAATTACCATTATTTTTCATAAAATAAGTTTTAATGTTTTAAACAAAACCCGACAATTTGACTAAGTCATTTCTAGAAATATTAAAGATTTTTTGGAAGTTTTAATAACCTCTTCACTATTATTATTATAGTATCATATAAAAGACAATGTCCTTGCATTGGTACAGGAGAAATTACTTTGTAATGAAGAACAATGAATGAACCCAATCCTTCTCTATGGACTTGTAAAATATTGAATATAACAATAAGTAAGTACATGGAGTTTATCAATTGGGTTCTAATAAAATATTTCTAAAAATATAACAAATGGCAAAATAATTTAAACATCAACTGAAGATTTAGAACAAGTTCAGAACTTAGCCTTACGTCTAGACCTCTTAGGGTTACTTACTGGGTTTCTAGTTCTGTCCACGTTACCGAGCTTTGCAGACACTGTACTGTAAGTATTTCCAACAGGCTTTTCGGCAGGAAGAGGAGGTGGGCTTTGTAGATCCTCATGTAAACCTTGGAAAGAGACAGAAGACAGAAGTCACCAGCAATGGCTATCTAGGATCCCATCCATGACTCCAATGTAGCTGGGCCCTAGAAAATGACTGGCAGACGAGAGCCACACCCAGCACCAGACAGTTAAGTAAAGACAAAGGACCCTCAGTAGACCTCAGAAAACTGAAGAATGAACTTACATATTACATGTTACAACAGGCAATAACATTGCTAAGAATGATGTGTCAGGCGCTAACTCAGGCATTCTGATCATCATCTCTGTATTAGATTTGTGTGGTCAACAAGTAGCTTGTTGGGCTGTAGAGATGGCTCAGAGGTTAAGATCATTGACTGTTCTTCCAGAGATCCTGAGTTCAACTCCCAGCAACCACATGGTGGCTCACAACCATCTATGATGACATCTGGTACCCTCTTCAGTATACTGTATACATAATAAATAAATAAATCTTAAGAAAAACCCAAATAGCTGGTAACTAAATGTGGCAATTTAGATTTAAATCTTACTTCAAGCAAAATAAAGTAAGTTTTTGTTCTTTAGTTGTGCCAGGCACATTTCCAGCCCCAGCAGCCACTGGAGCATAGAGGCTAGCATGATGGACAGCACAGATACAGCATTATCAGAGGGCCATCATAAGGGACAATATGCTACCTATTTTACAGAAGCTGAGCTAAAAAAAAAAAAAACGACTGTAAGTGAGCTATTTAATTTATCAGTATCAGTCATTTTCAGGTTTGTTTGTTTGAACCCAAAGCCTGTGCTCATTCTGGTAAGACATGGTCCTTAACAGGTAGAGTACCCAACCCTTTCAATCCATAAATGATTAAATACTTTTGATAATGTAGGTTAATGGCCATAATTAGACTCAATTACAGAAACAATACCATTATATCCAAACCACACAGTTAGTTTAGTAATACTTACTCCCAACTTACTTTAAAGAAGGAAAATAGAAATAATTAGATTTAATTATTGCCTGATAATTAAAATCTGTGTGCAGGAATACCTGATGAAGGGATGGCTGTAACTTATCGCAGGAGGCTAATGCCACCTTTTACACTGTCTGGTGCGGCCACTAAAAGTATATGGGAATTTTCATTTATTCAGATTTTCAGCTCCAATGAAAAACCTCTAACAAGAGGATGATCTGTCAGGTTCTTGTGTTATACACAGACAGAAAACATTCTCAAAAGGGGAAAAATGTCCAAGCCAGCTGCTAGAAAAACAATAATTTAAGATAGGCAGGTGTTTGTAGTGAGAGACAGCGCTACTCTGGAGATAAAGTCACACCAGATCCCCTAAGTCAGTCAGTCACCTTCTGTACACCCTCCTACTGTGGCAGATCCCGATTCTCACAAGGAAAACCACGTTATTTAAGAGTTTTCTATAGCCATGAGCAAGAACTGAGCTGTACGCTTACTTGTAGGAAGGAGAGAATCTGGTGTGGGTGTGATGAGCTTCAGAGATACAGTTCCAATTTTAATCCAGCCAGTAAAGCATCTGGCAAAGGCCTGAAGGTACGTGTATACCCTGGGGAGGCTATCTGAGGAGAAATAGGTTGCAGGGAAGGAGCTGACAGGCTCAAAGACTATGAAGGACCTTGCTCCACAAAGCTGTTCACTTCTTCCCTGTCTATTCCAATTTTTTTAAAAAAAAGATTTATTTATTTATTGTGTATATAATGTTTTGTCTGCATGTATGTCTATATGACAGAAGAGGGCACCAGATCTCATTATAGATGGTTGTGTGAGCCACCATGTGGTTGTCAGGAATTGAACTCAGGACCTCTAGACAAGCAGCCAGTGCTCCTACCCTCTGAGCCATCTCTCCAGCCCCCATTCCAAATTCTTTACACACCAGAAATTATGGTCTTTCCCTCTACTGCATATATCCGTTGTTTAACAATTGTACCGACAGGGGCTGAGGGAGGGCTCAGTGATCTTCCAGAGGACCCAGGTTTGATTCCCAGCACCTGCATGGCAGCTCACATTACCTCTCACTTCAGTTCCAGGGGACCTGATGTTTTGTTCTGGTCTCCTCAAGTACTGCATGCACATAGTACACAGACACACATGCTGGCAAAACATCCATTAAAAAACATACTAACAATTTTAAAAATAGCACTAATAGAATTCTGGGGCATTGATTTTTTTGCTGGAACTAACTCTTCAGAGGCTATTTTGGTAAATCAATTCTCTCACACCCAGCAGGGCAGATTCACCTTTCTAACAGCTCCTGGGGCTTTGTTGGAAAATAATTTAAGATGGTTCTTTGGCTTATCCTTTCATGATTTCAGAGTTATTAACCCAATTTAGGAGACGTAAACAGTAGGCCTGACACTGCTCATCCTTAGGAATGCCTGCTCACAAGCTCTGTAATTATCTGAAACTCAGAACTTGGGCTGTAAAACGGGACTAACCACCCTCACCAGCCTGTTTTGAGACAGGGTTTCTCTGTGTAATAATAGACCTGGCTGTCCCGAAACTCGTTTTGTAGACTGGCTGGCGTCAAACTCATAGAGATCATCGCTAGTGCTGGGCTTCAAGGTGTGCGCCACCACCGCTCAGGGTGGGACCAGCCATCTTTAGAACTAACAACATCAAAGAATACGGCTCAGATTCAGCACTTACATTCCTTCCAGACATCTGCAATTTCAGAATCTGTCAGTCTGTAATGGTGGCTATGTAACTAGCCTCAGTCACAAAAATGGGCAAAGCATTACAGGAAACTTCCCTATTGAACAGCATTTTGTGTGTTGTTCTAACTAATCCATTGTAGGGAGACTGGAGGATGCCCCGTGTGGTGTGACTTCACTGGAAGATTCCCAGAAGCTTATACCTGGTTTCTGTCATATCATATCCCATTTGCCTTTACTCTGGGTGGATTCTGTCTCATTTACTTTTACAATAATAAATCATATCTGTGACTACTGAGTCCTCTGAGGAGTCCAAATGATTCATCTGACTTGGAGGTGGTCTTGGGGGCTCTGGCATTAGAGCGTAGAGCTTAGTGTAAATCATGAGAGAGGGGCTGGATTCCATCTTTAGCAGGTCATAAATAAATAAATGGTTAACTTAGAACCCACATGAGGTTTCTATAATATTTGCAATTTTTATACTTTACTACGCCTGTTAAATCCAGAATACAATTATGAGGTAACATTAAACAGGTGAATAACCCAATGAGTTATAATTTTACTCCTTCTTGACCATATCACACAATCAAAAGCAATTATGCCACCATTTCCTTAATCAACACTTCAACATAACTTTCAAAGAAGCAAGACTTGCTGGAATTTCAGAGCTGACTTTCTCCTAATTTTTCACAGAAACTCAGTTCAATTTCTTGCTACTGGCTGAGTGCTATTGGTTAATAACAAAACCACCAAGAAACCAAAACCAATATGATGTTTCTCTGTAGTATTTTAGAGAAAAGCCAGTTTCCTAACTTCAAGTGTATGTTCCTGTACACTCTTGGGGCACTCTAGCCACGGACATGTCGTGCTCCACAGGCCTGTGTTAGGAGGAATCAGCAGAACCTCCCTTCAGACAAAGGCAATGGTGCCCAGGGGCCATGCAAAAGCTGCAGGCAGAAATGAAAGAAAACTGAGTGACTTCCAGCAATGTTGGGGACTGCTCTAGAATCCACAGATTTTCTTTTCTTTTTTTTTAGTGTCTCTTGTAGCCCAGGTTGACCTATACTCACTAGGTAGCCAAAGATGTCCTTGAAATCCTGATCCTCTTGCCTTTACTTTCTGAGTGCTATGATTACAGGTGTGCACCATCTCTCCCTGTTTAATACACTTCCAGGAATTGAACCCTGTGCTTCCAGCATGCTAAGCAAACATTCCACTAGCAGAGTCACATCACCAACCCTAGACTTCAAATTTCTTTTTGAAGTACTATTATAACTGATATAAAATTTCACTTACTGTATGATTTTAAAAAAATCAACTAAGGAAGTAAAATCTATAGTGTTATACCAATTTTAAAATGATACTTATTTTGCAATTTAGTGATCCTCAGAACTATAATTGTTATGTTTCTAAAGCTTTTGGGTTCAGGTCTTTGCACAATTGCCATAAGAAGACTGAGCTGCCTGGGACAATATGCCCATGGCAGACACATATAATTTCATTTGCTATTGGCTTCACTGCTTTCCCCACCATCTTTACCAGAGGCCCTGATGATGCAGAATACCTCGACTGTTCTCAGAGTCACAGTCTCCTATTCTCTTTGTCTAAAACCAATCTTAAGGAAAAACAGAATACAAACTTACAGTGAGAATTCTCCAAAGGACTGTGAGAATGAACACCTTGCTCCATGACTATGAGTAACAAACAGCAGGCTATACATAATTTCAAAAGCCAACAGTGATAAGTTAATTCAGATTTCTCCTAGGCTCTTGGAAGAGTAAATTAAGAAGAGGAGAAGAGCTTACATTTTTCCGGTTTGGCTGGGATTCGAATTACAGTAGGCTTCCTGGTGGGTGCTGGTGGAGGGGCTCTTTCTTTTGGTGGCTCTGTTTTTGTGGGGAGCTGAAAGGGATCTAATGAAAAACATAAGTTTATTTTGCATGTTTTAGTTAACATGGACTCAAACAAAAAAGCCTCATTCATAATTTAAGAGTCATATTTCTCATGCCCCAGGGAAAACTATTCATGGATAAACACAATCTCAGTTTGCAGAGACAAAAACAAAGTTGGAGCTCATAAAAGGAAATAATTTAGTTACCCTGTAAATAATTCATATGGCTTTTCTTCCTCTCTGATGAGAGAGATCCAGGACAATCCTGAATTATGTAGAAGCTAGCTTTCAGGGGAGTGCAATCATTTTATAAGTGTCTGCCTGCAAATGAGGGGCAACTGCAACATGCAGTCTTTCCAAACAGCAACACCTCCCAGGCCCCCAGGAGGGCTCATCCCTGGAATCCCTGTGCAAGACTGCAGTACATGCTCACTATAGGGCTCATCAGCTCCTGCACATGCTCTGTTGCTAGGAAGGGGCTCAGCTGCTCAGATTTAACTTAGTGAGGCTATACTTTCATAATGTGGAAGTAAAAAGGGTTTTATTCTAGAAATAAAATATATTCTTTCAAATATTTAACTTTGGGGCAAAGATATACAATTTAGCATTTCTCCATCTTCATTAATCTATCTTAAATGAATCAGATCTGCCTATGGTATTTTAAATCAAAACATAACTATAAACCCATTTTTTTAAAAACCAAAAGAAATGAACTTTAATGTAAATGTTCTTTTCATTATTTTGGAAATATATCTACAAAAATGTTTGTATGTGGGTCTAGTGAGATGTCTTGGCGGTTAAGAGTACTTGCTACTCTGGCAGAGGGTTTAAGCTTGCTTCTCAGCCTCCATATGAGGCCTATAACTCCAGTTCTGGGGGATCCACTGCCTTTTATGGCCTCTGTAGGTACTGGGCACACATGTGCTACATAAATATATATGCAGCCTCCCCATATAAGTCTAAAAAATGTTCGTAGGTGTGGTGTATTTTTATGTATATGGTGTATGCGTATGTGTATGTGCTGGTTCACATGCACGTGTACACAAGTACAGAGTTTAGAAGAAGATGCCAGGTGTCCTGCTCTATCGTTCTTGTCCCTTTGAGGCAGGCTCTTTCACTGAACCTGAAGCTTGCTGCTTCTCGGCTACCCTGACTGGCCTGTGAGCTCCAGTGGTTTGTCTATCTCTGGCCCAGTTTGTGCTGGGGTAGATGCACAGCCTATATTTGGACTTTACGTGGATGCAGGGATCCAAACTGAGGACCTCATGTTTGTACAGCAAACATTCATACTCATCATCTCCCCAACTTTTCATAAAGAAAACCCAAGGCTTGGGAGACATGTTAGTTGGTAACAGTCTTGTCATGCAAACAAACATGAGAATCTGGTTCAATCCCTAGAATCCATGAACAAAGAGCTTGACACACTGAGGAAGCAGGATCCCTGGGGCTGGCTTTGCAAGCCAGCACAGCAGAAAAAGGAAGCTACAGGTTGAGTGAGAGACCCTGTTCAGAAAAGGAGAGAGCAATAGAGGGCAGCAGTCGATGGAAGCCTCTGGACCCTGCATGCACACAGGTGTTCATACCACACACACACACACACACACACACACACACACACACAGAGACAGATACAGATCACAAAAATAATTTAAAAAAGAAAAGATGGGGGGTGGCTGGAGAGATGGCTCAGAGGTTGAGAGCACTAACTGTTCTTCCAGAGGTCCTGAGTTCAATTCCTAGCAACCATATGGTGGCTCACAACCATCTATGATGACATCTGGTACCTTCTTCTGTGTACTGTATACATAATAAATAAATCTTAAAAAAAGAAAAGATGGGAGAGCTGAAAATAAATAGAATAGTAAAAATAAAATGATATGATCTACAGCATCTTTCCTTTCTCTTCATCACTTCTTCCCCGCCACTGCTCTATGCTGCCTCTGGGCCTGCTGGAACCTAGAAATACTAGCCTTCCCTGCCCGCTAAAGAGGCTTGACCTTGCCTTCCAATCATCCTCAACCCTCACCCAAACTCTCAGCTGTTACATCCCATTTTTTCAGTATCTCCCACGGCTCTGTTCTGTGCTGGTAAGAGGACCAAAGAGTTAAAAAGGAATCAAGGCTGATAGAAGCTCTGTGTGATCAACCTTTCCTGTGGTATTTCTGCTGTAGCAGGTGCTTCTGGTGTCTCTAATCTGTTCACTATTGGTATAGTTTTTGGCTAAAGATAATTGCTGGGTGAGTCTGGAGGGAGAAGAAAATGTTGACCGTGAAATGCCTGAAATTGGATTCTGGGCCAATACACTATATTTTCAAATTCCAGAGTAGGCATGTGTGTGTGCAACAAGGACACACAGTGGGTGGTAGAAGGAGAAAGGTCAGTAGGTACTATGTAGAGAATGACACAGGGACACCCAAATCCAGTTTTCTGAAGAGGCTAGCCTCAGGAAACCCTGTCCCAAATCCTGCACTCTGTAGAGGGCAGATCTCAACAATTCTGTCAAAGGGCCAGGCCCGTTGTGATGTGAGACATCTTTCTGTATGCTGTGAATTATCATTGGACAATGAAGGAACTGTTTTGGCCTATAGCAAGGCATCTTAGAGGCAGGTGGGAAATCTGAGCATTGGTAAAGGGGAAAGAGCACAGAGTCAGACAGAGATGTTGTAGCTGTTGCCGAGGAGGAGATGTAAAGGAATTCAGGCAAACCACGGAACACATGGCAAGACAGATTACTAGAAATGGGTTAAGTTGTGAGAGCTAACTAGCAATATGCCTGAGCCAGGGGCCAAGCAGCATGAAATTATTATAAGATTAGTGTAATTACTTGAGACCAATCAGCTGTAGGCAGTCTCTTTCTCAGCTGGCCTGGATCTTGGGGCTAGTCTGGGTCAGAAGCTCTTACTGCAACGTTGTCTTAGGAGAAAGGTTGTAAATACAAGAAGCTCTGCTATAGTTAATAAGCAAAGAACTTCAGTGTCCCAGTTTCCCACTTGTGGTGGGACTGTTCTCTGTAAACAAAGGAGCTGTTTTGGCCTATGTGGAACACCATAGAAGTGGGTGGAGGATCAGAAGACAGACAGGTAGAAGGAGAGTAGAGTCAGTCAGTCTCCATCTGACCCCCAAGGAAGAGCCATGTAAGGAATCCAGGTGAGCCACAGGCCAGGCCATGTGGCAGGTAGAATACTAGAAATGGGTTGAATTAAGATGAGAGAGCTAGCTAGTAATGTGCTTGAGACATAGGCCAAACAGTATGAAATTAATATAAGCGGCTGATTCATTTCTTTGGGGGAAAAGCTGCCGCGCGTCAGGTCCAAACTTCTGGCCCAAACAGGTCTGGAAATGTTCCTCAACACCCACTCCTCTTAGTTTTCATATCACCAGCTGCTCTTAAAATGGCTGACTCAGTCACATGTAATTATTCTGCTCTGCATGCCTTGCTGAAAAACAGTGTCTCACCAATGTAGACTGGCAGGATGATGTGCTGATGGTGGTGCTTATTGAGTTCCGAGACTATTGGCATTTGTGCTGGGCTGGGCTCCATGTGACAGACCCCAACCAGAGCAGACACAGCACCAAACCAATCAAGGAGAAGGAAGGCGGGCCAAAGGCCTGGTTTTCATCTCCATCATGGTGGAACCCAAGGCACACCAGGCAAGTCCCCTCCTAAAGAGGCATACCCCCAACTGATGAAGCTTACTTTTTCCCCTGAATGTGGGCAACATACAAAGTAGTATGGCCTGTCCCTTTGTGTTTGGGAACTGCAGGCACAGCCTGGAAGAAGGCCACTTCACTGGCATCTGTTCAAAGATTTAAAGTTTGTGACCTTTGGTCCCGGGCCTTAGTTTTAGAAATTTACTCCAGAAGCAAAAAATACTGGAAATAAATGCTTATGAGAGTATTATTATAAGATTTAAAAAATATTCATTTTTTTGTTTTATGTGAATTGGTGTTCTGTCTGCATGTATAACTGTGCAAGGGTGTCAGATCTTGGAATTACAGACAGTTGTTAGCTGCCATGTGGATGCTGGGAATCAAACTCAGGTTCTCCGGAAGAACAGTCAGTGCTCTTAACTGCTGAGCCATATCTCTAGCCCCTATATTGTAGGATTTTTTTTTTTTTTTTAAAAAAGAAATAAAACAAAAGCAAAATACAGGGGAAACAACCTGAATATCAACTGGGAAACCCTGAATTAACTCCAAATATTTCCATTTTATTATTTTAAAAAATCAATTACAAACGTTTAATATATATGTGTGTGTGTGTATATATATATATAGTAAGAAAGAGTTCCTTAAAAAATGTTAGGTACTTTTTTCCAGTGGTTTGGAAAATATCTATAGTTTTAAAGGTGAAGATCTTGGGTACAAGGAAACAATAGCTTGGACTGGACTACTAATGTGAAGAGACGCCAATAAATCTCATTGCTTTGAAGGCAGGCATGGTGATTAATGTGGCTTTAATCCCAGCACTCAAGAGACAGAGGCAGGTGGATCTCTGAGTTCAAGGTCAGCCTGGTCTACAGAGTGAGTTCCAGAACAGCCAGGGCTACACAGAGAAACCTGTCTCTTGGGGGGGTTGGGGGAGAAGGAAATAAAATAAAAATAAAAAAAATCCCAAAAGAACAAAAATCTCATTGATTTTCCAAGGCAACAATAAGAAACCATAAGAATCAAATCTTTTTTTTTTTTTTTTTTTTAAACTTTATTTATTTATTTATTTGCCTTGGTGTTTGCCTGGAACTGGAACTACAGACAGTTGTTAGCTGCCATGTGGGTGCTGGGAATCGAACCCGGGTCCTCTGGAAGAGCAGACAGTGCTCTCAACCGCTGAGCCATCTCTCCAGCCCTTAAATGGTTCTTAATACAAAATGAAAACCAGGCCTTTTCCTCAGAGTCCTTCCAGACACCTCGTTAAAGACTTTTAATACAATCAGTAGCTCAAACACCAGGAATACCATTCTTTACATTGATTGTTTATGTTGAGAGAGGGTCTTATGTATCCCGGGCAATGATACATAAGATGTATCAAACTCACCATGTAGCTGAGGATGACCATGACCCCCAGTTCCTTCTCTCTGAGTGCTAGAATTATAGGCAAGTGCCACCATGCTGGGTTTAAGCAGTCCTGTGGGTTAAACCCACGGCTTTATGTATTTTAGACATGCACTCTATCAACTGAGATACAACCCTAATCCCTTGCACCTTGAATTTAAAAAAATGAATAAAATATATTGGCCCAAATTAGAAAACTATAGGTTTGTTTGCTGTCTAGGTACATGACATTCTATTCACTGGATTGTATTATGCCAGAATTCATTTAAGTAGCCCATTGAAACATTTCCAGTACTGTGTGTATGTGTGTGTGTGTGTGTGTGTGTGTGTGTGTGTGTGTGTGTGTGTGT
>PVIH01007291.1:0-101950 GCA_004025045.1 Sigmodon hispidus | reverse complement strand
AGAGGGAGAGATCAGAGGCCAGTATAGATTATTAGAGCTAGACTTACAGGTTGTAACAGAGACTTCCCACTCAGAAAAATAAGCCCTGGTTATCAGAGGATTGAAGGCGAGGCAGTTTATATCACAACCTTGCAAGGCACCAACCCAAAGGAGTAAGTGCCCAGTGTAGCAACTGAGAGCAGAGAACAGGTTTAATAACCCACACATGGGTCCTCTCCTCACTGCTCTCAATGGCTGGACAATGGGAGAGGCACAGTACCACTTATGCTTGCCTATTTCTGAGTGAGGGCCCTGAGTGGATTTATCACCATATTTTACATTCTGCTTATTGTGTTAATTATTTATTTATTTTAGCTTTTCGGGGATATGACCTCTGTAGGTCATGAGGAAAGCCTGGCTGCTGATAATTTTCTACTCTAAATGTCTAGACTCACTGGCCTTAGCAGAAACCAGAGGTTTTTTTGTTTTTTTTTTTTTTTTTTATTCATTTCTTACTGGGCCTCAAGGTACTTTTGTTTTGAAAATGGAATCTATATTTTCTTGTACAGATATTTGGGGATACCCAGATTTTGCTGTCATTGTTACTTTTTTTCATTTAATATTTTTGTTTTATGTGTATAGTCGTTTTGCCTGAATTATGTGGGTGTACAAGTTGTGTGCCTGGTGCACTTGGAGTCCATAAAAGGGTATCAGATCTCCTGGAGTTGCAGATGGTTGTAGGAATTGATTCTGAGTCTTTTGGAAGAATAGTCATTGATTTTAAGTGCTGAGCTATCTATTTCTCTGAGGGCCCAGGGCTGTTCTGGTTGTGTTTTTTTTTTTGTTTGTTTGTTTATTTGGTGGATACTGAAGATATTGAGGTAACCCAGGTTCCTCCAGAACCCTCAAGAAGGTGCTGATGCAGGACCCCTTGGGAAGTGAAGAGTCTTAATCCTTAATTCACACCAGCAGGAATCTAGGTGATCCATGCAGAGTCTCCTTGGCTATAAACTTATGCTATTTAACACACTGCTACTGAAGACACAATCCAGCAAAGGCTCCCTGCAGTCAAACTGCAGATGGCTAATTGCAGGCATCCTTACTTGCCAGACTCCTGGGGAGCCCCCCAGACCTTCTACCCTCATTATCTTCACACTGGTGGAGGAGTGTGCGTCCCTCAAAACCCTGGTGGTAATAGACAGTGCTCTGTCACTATTTCCCAAGTTGATCTGCCCCGTTTCTACCTTAGCTTGGGTCATCTGATGGCAGAACAGGAAGTTCTAACTCCAGGCTCAGTATCACCATTATCACCACCACCATCATCATCCTCATCTCACGGGCTCTTTTTCAGGACCTACTAAGTGCCAGCCACTGTTTTGGGTCTCATCTTGGAGCTTCACAAAGTTAGTAGCATATGATTCTCAAAGTTACAGGAAGTGGAAGGGCTCAATTTGACCTCCAGGTTTGGATCAGAGCCTGTGCTCCTACCCCCCATTTTGTGGTGTCCTCCGAGTGGCCATGGGGTTACCCCATGTGCTGGAGACCATACATGTAGACTCCAGGAGCTATTTCTGTCACATCCCATGCTGCCTGAATTTCTAGGGAAATGGTGGATAACTCGAGGCCTGTAGCTTAGGACTCTGTCTCAGAGCAGACTTCTGCACTAAAGCAAACGACAGCCAGCAGCTTTCAAAGCATCTGGGGAAGGGACACATGCTTTAGGGCCAGATCCCAGAAACAGATGTTCCTGCTGTGGCGTAGTAGAGGCTGCCTGGGCTCAGCCCAGTGGAGTCACGGTACTTCACAACTGCAGACACTGTGACGGGGCTAGGAGTATAGTGGAGAGATGTGGTGATGCATGTCTGCAATCCCAGCACTTCCATGCTTTAGGCAGCAGGATCCTAAGTTCAAGGCCAGGCTGGGCTGCATAGTCAAGTTTCAAGTCACCTGAGTTACATAAGAGACTGTGTCTTTAAACCTAAGAGGAGGGGGCAGAAGGAAAGAGTGCAAAGCTTGACAGGTGGCAGGCCTGGTCCTATTCAGTCCTGGACAGTAACTGCTTCTCATGTTCTCTTCTTTGGCTGAAGGGCAGAATCCTGGAGGTAGGTACAGGGAGATGCTTTTCTTGAGGTGATAACAGTGTGTGGCAGGTTCGTTGCCTTTATATAATTGTAAGTTTTATTTGAAAAATTTGTTAAAGGCAGGTGCTGATGGGCTTCTAGGATTTCTGAGACCGCTGTGTAGAGTCACTACTAAAGAAAAAAAAATCCCAGTGCCAAAGACCTAGCAATGGCTTTGTTTTCTCTTACTACATGGGCATTACAGAAGACAGGAACTAAGGAATCCCTCTATCAATATGCCTGAGACTCAGAGGGTTTTCTGGGATGCCTATTCCAAGTAAACATTTGTGCATTCGCCAGCAGAAGTCTAGGACATTTTTCTGGTTCTTGGGTGTTCTAAAGAGAGTTCATAATGCCATTACTTGTTCCTGAAAGTATGCATGATAATGATGTGGGTGCAGTGTCTGTGTGCTGTTAAGCTGGGCCACACCGTAAGGGAGAACCAGAGGTGTTCTCTGTGACCTGGGGATAGTCAAGCAGTGTTATGCTCCCCCACCCCCCATGTGACATCATGGAAAGACAAGTTCACTCCAGACCTCAGGCATAACATCTGACTCTAGCAGATGGCTGCCCCAGAACCAGTGGCAGCCCTTCCTGTAACATAAGACCTCCAACTAACAACTGATGTAGCTGACAGTTGAGAAAGGCCTGTTATGTGCTGGCATCTCTCGGAAGGATTTTTAGCTAATACTGTCCTATAGCAGTTTGCTCACTAGAGAAGACAGGTCCCATACAGCACAGTGATGTCATGTCCCCTGGGCCTTCTATGTGTGGTGTGCTCATGCTACAGGGATGTCTTGTGATGAACTTCCAAGACCCTGCTTTGGAGAGAGATAGTTAAGCCAACAGAAAAGGCCCCTGACATCAGCGTCAGGCTTCAGTCACAGCTCGGTCATTCTTTAGTGATTAGGCTCCATTCAGAGCCTCTGGCCCTTGGGGCCCCAAGTTCTCCCACTTGTAATCGAGGGGCTGGACTCGAGAACTTTCTATAGCTTGGCCTGGGTAGTCAAATGAGTAAATGAACACAGGGAGGTTTCATGAGCAGGAAGAGTTCATGGGCGGAGTCTTGCCCTTGGTTGATGCTCAGGACTACACACCTTATCCTGCCCAGAGCCTTGACCCTGACACCCCTGCTCCATGGGTCTGCAGAACAGGTCCTACTTACCTATCCATTTTAGTATTGAAGGGAACATTGATGCTTGGACAATTTAGTTAGGCTGGGATAGGGCCTGTCATTCATATATACATATACATATGTATACAAATACACACACGTATTTTAAAGGCTCTAAAGTGTTTTCTGATTAATGTGGCCAGGGCTGAGACACACTACCCATATGTTAGCTGATGGGAGGAAGGATTTGAGGCTAGACATACAGTTTTCTTGTCCTTGCCCAGTTGGCTGGTTTGTCCTTGCTATGATGACCCCAAGTCAGCGACCACAGTGCAGAACTGAAGCGCTCCAGTGAAAACTCCAGGAAAGAGGTTCGGTGTTCTGTGTCTCTCGGTGTCTAGCATGTACCCAAGATGGTGATCATTAGAATTAGGATACCCAATTCTTTCTAAGCCCCCACTCCAGGGCACCAGCCTTAATTCAAGTCTGAGTGTTTGCAGCAAGGCTGCTTGCTCCCTGACTGCACCTGGAGCATGTGGAAAGGGTGGAGGGTGTGCGGAGGGATCCACGGTGCCTCCCTCACCCTCCCGCTGGTGGGAGGTTCCTCGGCAACCGCCCAGCCTCACACCAGATTGGAGTTCACATGATTCTGTCTCAGCTCAGGAATGGGTAACCTCCAGCTGGGGATTTTCTAGATAAGCTGGGAGGGTTTTCTGCAGGAACTGAGAGAGGGATAGCTCGTCTGGGTGCAGGATTGTCCGCACTGCCAAGCTGAGCTGGGGAGTACAGCTGGTTGAGGGAGGTCTGAGGGTAGAGCTTAGCTAACCAGGCTGAATCAGAGCCAACTCGTGCTAGGTTCTTCTGCAGAAGACTTTCAGGGCTGCTGAGGTTGGACCTCGAGGCTGGTTCCCCTTCAGTGGCTGTCGACACCTCGCTTCCTTTCTTTGCCTTTCCAGGAGGCCCAGAAAAGCCAGGCAGTGTGAGTATGGGATTGGATAGTTTCCAAACTGACCTGCTTGTGAGATAAAGATCAATCTAATAGCCCAAGACCCATGTGTAAGAGAAATGAAAAAGAAAATAAATACCAGCATGTATGACAAGCACAAAGGTAAGCATTGCTTGGGGGAGTTTCTCAATTCACATGCAAGTGTGTGTGTGTGTGTGTGTGTGTGTGTGTGTGTGTGTGTGTGTGTGTGTACACATACAGGGTCATACTGTCGTGTGGAGTGTGGATTTCTTTCTATTGTTTGTGGTATGTTTTGTTGTTTATTTTAAGGCAACAATTGAATGCCTAGATGCTTTTTTCTGGATTCAGATTAATTCTTAAACTTTAGGAACTGATTCAGTCTTGCTGGGTTTCAGGTTCTGTGAAATGGGTTAGCAAAGTCAGCACCCCGCCAACTTACAGGGATTTGGTAAATCTAAATTGGACTGACTTTGAAACTGTTACAGGACATTAGAAATGAGACTCAGTTATCTTTGTTATTGCAGGGATGAGACTATTTGGGGGAAAGGTGAAGACAGAAACAGTTGATTTCTATCCCTTCTCCAGGGAAACTTCCTCTGAAACCAGCCTTTATAGGACAGTTGGGTACCCGAATCCCTCTGGAAACAGCCTGTGTAAATGTCTGGATAAAGAAAGGGAGGCAGGCATACCAGGAAATCCCCAGCGCTGTGGGCTGAGGCTGTGAGCAGTCCTCTGCACCAGGAGACGCAGTCTGAGTGCATGCCGAGTACAGCATGCAGAAGAATGGGTGAGGGGCGATAATTATTCATGTGCCAGGAGAGATCCAACTCTTTATCTCTTCTACCTGGAACAAGCTTCTGATAGAGAGGGGCTTCCTCCCTGTCAGGGCTTCATCACTCCTGGTCATTCAAACCCTTGTTGACTTCTACCCCGGTTTGCATGTGTATAGGATCTGCCTCTAGGTGTCAAGTCACTTTGGGTATAGTTGGTTTCAGTTTTTCAGCTAGATGGTAGAGAGCTGTTTCCAGTGCTTTCTGCATGTCCTCCACTATAGGAGACCAAGGACTGGTAAGCTGCTGAAACCCCCTCCAAGAGCGGGAGGCTAGCCCACAGCAAAGCCTGCTTGGCCCCTGTGTTGGCATCTTCGAGGCCTGGAGGCTGAAGCTGGTTGCTCAGTGGTGACCCTGATCAATGGCTGGAAAGAGATGGGTAAAGAAAAATTACTATCAAAGTTTAAAGCCTGACCTGCCATAATCCAGATGTGGATTCTCCAGGAGGCTGGCTCATCACTGCCCCTCTGTGATCTCATTGGTGACATGGACTGTATGTATGTATGTACAGAGCTGTGCTAGGCTGGCAGACAGCTCCAATCAGCTTTTCTACTTCAGAACACTTCTGTATCCAACATTGTGTTTAGTTTGTAAGAATGAAAGTTCTTTTGGACTCCCGGTAAATGGATTCCAGTGGATGGATGGATGGATGGATGGATGGATGGTTGGATGGATGTCTTCCTGGAAAGGCAGCTTCTCCCGGAGGCTGCTCATCCTCAGACATGACAGGAGTATAAACTGGCTGTGATGGGATTCACTGCCCAGCTAAGGCAGCCGCAGAGATTCCTCCTTTGTCACTTTCCTACTTTTGCTAGTGACCTCACTGCTTCAGCATCCAACCCTCAAAATCCACACCCATCTACCTGCCCACTCATCCTCTCCAACTGTCTCTTTCCCACCTGTCCCTCACTCATCAACACATCCATCCGTCAGCATATCTACCCATTCATTTATCTGCCTACTCACCTGCATCCCCATGCATCGTTTACCTATACGTCTACTTCCCACCCAGCAACTCAACCCACTTACCTCTCTACTTACCTATCCATTTAGCAAGGAGTTTTTGAGAGGCTTGAGGACCAGACATTGAAGACTCCCTCCATTTCCCCTTTCTTCCTAACTTGTTGGCATTCTATGTATTCAGTACACAGAAGAGGGCACCAGATCTCATAGATGGCTGTGAGCCACCATGTGGTTGCTGGGAATTGAACTCAGGACCTCTGGAAGAACAGTCAGTACTCTTCACCTCTGAGCCATCTCTCCAGCCACTTGTTGGCATTCTATACTGCTTCTCATCTTCTCTCTGGCCATTCCTGCCTCATACTTACATGCTCTCAAGCCAAGCTACTTTCTGTTCCCCAGATGTATTCATTTGCTCCTTGCATTTGATGCTATGCATACATTTTCCACAGGCAGAAACTCCCCACTGTTTGGGTAAGTCCTTCCTCTTTTTCTTAGGCTTAGTCTGGCTGTTGCTGCTCAGGAGGGCTTCCCCAACTGCATTAGGCTACCTCCAAAGAACTCCCACAAAATCCTGTGCTCTTCCTAGGGGGTTATTTCATTGATCTACTCTTCTTTGTGGGAATAAAATGAAGTTGGCCGTTAGAGCTAGTGTATAGTGTAATGCCTTCCATGCATTGGACATTCGGTCACTGTTCTAGGAAGAATGTTGGAATAGATGGATATGGGTAGGAGGCTGAGTGGATGCGTGGGTGGATGGATGGAGGATGGATGGAGGGATAGATGAGGGATGATGGGTGGATAGGGAATGGATGGATGAGTAAGTGAGTGAATGGCTGAGTGGGTGGGTGGGTGAATGTTGGGACAGCCAGTGTATGACTTGGTTAGATTTGTGTTTTGGAAGATAGTGTTTAGGTGGTGAGTCACAGACATGAACCTAACTTAAGGCAGTTGCACTGACTTCAGAAGTCTCGACCAAGCCAGTCTTAGGTGCTGGTGAGATAAAGGAAGAAAGACGCAATGCTTTCAAAACTTAGAAGTTGGAAGTTCTAGAAGCTGGCAATTCACTTAAACCCATGAAGGAGGCAAGAAGCTAAGGGCCATTCAGTAAAAAAGTGAATAACAGGGGCAAGTGGGGACCCCTTTCCTAAGAACAGATCAGTGGAGAAAATGTGGGACCTAGTGTGGACCCACTGAGCATGTCCTGTGAGGAGGCAAGAGTTGTTCATATGTAGCCTTCAGTCTGTAATGGAATTGGAATCATAGAACATAAGCATAGAATCAACATGTGTGTGTGTGTGTGTGTGTGTGTGTGTGTGTGTGAGAGAGAGAGAGAGAGAGAGAGAGAGAGAGAGAGAGAGAGAGAATGAGAGAGAGAAAGAGAGAGAGAGGCCCATGCATCCATCAGATGCTGCCTCTCATAGCTGTGATCGGTGTGTGTGGCCTTCCTAACTTTTGGGTTTGGAGGTTCCCTGGGGATGGGAGCTCTTTCTCATTTTATCTCTTATATTCCCCATATATGTAATCTGGGCCCGTGAACACTGTACGTGTTCCATAAATACCTGTTCCATGCAACCTGGAAGTACTGGACTATTGCTTTGTCTCTTTGGTTACCCTGTGTCTTAAATAGAAACAAAGACGGTTGTGAATATAGAACCAGAGTACAGGCCACGATAAAGAGTAAAATGTCTGCAAGCTAAAGGTGTAGAGACAGACACAGGAATATCTGTAGTCACCATGCCAGAAGGGCGGCTGGAGCCAGGACCTGCAGAAGGAGCCTGGAAACGCCCAGGGCCTGTGTTCGGCCCCAAGTTCCTGCTGGGTTTTAAGTTCCTTCCGGTTGCTTCTGCTCCCTGCCCCAGGACTCATGGTGGGGGTGGGGGGCATGCTCAGAATCTAAGCCTGTGACCTTCTAGACTCTTCTGGTGCCTTGCTGTTCCAAAAGGGTGATTCACAGCCTAGCAGCCCCGCATCTTCTACACCTCCTAGGAGCACCTTCTCAGGCCCAGCCCGTTTGAAAACTTAGGAGTATGAGACTCCACAGTGTCTTAAATTCCAGTGCATTCAGATGCAGCCAGTTCAAGGACTGCTGTTCTTTTTACTCCAAAATGAACGTGGGAGGTGCCTCAGCCTAACTGTATTGCTTACAGTTAGCATTGCTTCTTGGCTCTGCAGACTTATATATTTCTGCCTCTGGTTGCCAGAAGTAGCTTGCTGTTGGCTTAAGAAAGAGGAAGCTACAAACCTCACCCCACCCTACCCCACACGTCCGTACACTCACCACTAGTAAACAACAGACTTGGGGCCTGGTGACTACCAGGGAATTTCCAAGGCTTGACGGGGCATGCCTCAAGGAGGCTTCGTCTCCTCTGGTGTGAAAGCCTGGGGTCTGTGCCCCCCCCCCTTTTCTTTTCCATCTCATGTCCCTTTTATTCTCCGAGGCAAGGTCTCTCAGTCAAAACCAGGATTCCCTGAAATGTCTGGCCAGCTTGTTCTGGGGAACCCCTATCTCTGCTGTCCAAGCCTACAATTCCAGGTGGTCTGCCATGCCCACCTGGCATATATGTGTGTTCTAGGGGTCTGAACTCAGATGCTCACATTTGCATGGTACAAGTGTGAAGGTCAGAGATCAGCCTGGGGGCCTCTTCTTTCTCTCTTTCCACCATGTGGGCCATGCAGCGTGAACTCCAGTTATCAGGTTTGGTGGCAAGTGCCTTTTATCAGCTGAATCATCTCACTGCTCCAAGTCTCCCGTTTGCTCACCTGGAAAGTGAGCGATGACTCTGACCTTATCATTCAATACGTCCCTAAAGAGTCCATATAGCTGGAGGAACATCAGTGATAGTTGGAAAAGACTTCTGCTATGTTGGGATTTGTATTCCTGGGTAGACTGGCCATCAACATTCACACAAGTTAAATAAATAAGTCTGGAAAGCGTGTGAAGCAATCAGTCACGATGATGAGATGGAGACAGGCGCACACACACACGTGTGTGTGTGTGTGTGTGTGTGTGTGTGTGTGTGTGTGTGTGTGTGTATGTGTGTGCTAGGAGAAGCCTTTCCAGGAAGTGACAGTCAAACAGATCTCAGGTGCAGCAGTGGGGTGTGCTCCATAGTGAGAAGAACTTTAGGAAGGAATGGCTAGGCAGGATCCAGGTAGGGAGACACAGGCACAGGAGGCTGGTTGTGTGGATGCCAGGCTAGGTGGGGTGGCAGCACCAGTGGGTCTGGTGGGTGAGCGGGGGTGCTTGGGTTTTAGCCTGCATCTGAGAGAAGCTATTTCAGAGTGTGTGCAGCAAGACGATCCAGGCTGCTTCTCCAGAGGATGGCTGTGACCGACACAAGGGCCTGAGTGGGAGGGCTGCGATGGGGTTGGGTGGGTGGAGGCAGAGATGAGGTGGGGAGGAGATGAGTGTAGAGAGTGGAGAGGGGCTGGAGGTGCTCCTGAGGAAAGAAGTCGGTTAAGGTGAGGGGAGGGGAGAGCCTGGGCAAGGGAGGGGGCAGGGCCTTCTATCAGTTATTGGGAGTTGGAATCCAGATGAGAGAAAGAATGGCTTTGGACTAGACCATCTCCTGCTCATTTGAAAACTCATAAGAGCTCTGGTCCCTTTATCTAACAAAACTGAATATACAGTGGTCTACCTTATCCCAATTGCACACATCCACCACCTCCACCAGGCTAAAACCACAGGTGTGTAGTACTGATCTCTATTTACACCATGAGTTATCAAACATCCATGATACAGTTTAATTTGTATATTAGAAATAGAAAGATGTATGCAATAACTAGTAATGAAAAGAATAATTACCATAGTATACTGTAATGAATCTATGTGAATATGCTGTCTTTTAAAATATCGTTTTGTTTTTAGATAGAACATTACTAAGCAATTAGCCCAGGCTGAATTGCTTAGTAATTGAACTCACAGTGATTCTCTTGCCTCTGCCTTATAATTGTTGATATTACAGATATGTAGATATGTATCACCACCCCTACATACATATGTAAATACATAAGATATGTGGTAGTGGTGATTATCATTCTTTAAGTGACCAGATGACTTAAGGCAGCATTGAAATCTTCTGCTTCAGCTTCTCAACTTCAAAATATATTAGTGTGCTACACTCACCCATCTTTTTCTCTCTCACAGTTAACCTTGGGTAGCTGAGATCAAAGTTACAGAAACTACAGGTCAGAGCAGGTGACTATACATAGTTATCTACAAGACTGAGTCTGACTTCAGAGGAACTCCTGTGTTAGTCCTTGGGGACCCTGGAGCTTTGGGGCTCAGACTTCCCTGAGCCCTTTCCTAGTAGATTTCCTCTACCCACATCTGATATGGTGGTCCTGAGCCAGGCACAAGCAAGGCAAGATGAGAGGAGGCAACTGTCCTTTGTTTATCACCAAAGCACAGAAGAACATGAACCAGACATGTCTCTTCCGATGCCGAGAGAGGTCCCTGGAGAGGCTGTGGCCTCAGCATTGGGCCTGGTTACTACAGTCCTATAATGTTATCAGGCTGTTATTACTATGGAAGATGCTGGAGACCTCTCACTGTGGACAGGTTGGAAACACTCTTGTATCCAGTTTCCTTTGGAGTGCCAGGCTCAGTTATGATCTTGGGGTTTCCTCTTTACTCCCCTTGCTTGCACCAAGGGACCAGAAAAATAAATAAGGCACAGGAGATAAATAAGGGAAGCCAGAGATGGGGAGCTATCAGCCACACCTCAGTGTTTAGGTATGTCTCATTCGGTTACACTGGAGCTACTTGACTGGTCCAGCTTCTAAATGAATACAGCACATAGAACGGTGCCTGGCATACAGTAGGTGTCACATAGATGTTAGCTGTGATTATTTAAAGCTTTTTTTGCCTTGACTTGTAGGGGTGTGTCTACCACCAATGATGAACAGGTCTTGATACACTTGAGTCAGCTTCTATAAACAAGATGCCAATAGAGAGACTGACTCCATCTCCAAGCCCATGAAGGGTGAGGTCCCTTCTGGCCCAAAGATGGGGAACATCACTACAGACAATTCCTCACTATCCTGCCCCATCGACCACACCATCCACCAGACACTGGCTCCGGTAGTCTATGTGACTGTACTGGTGGTGGGCTTCCCGGCCAACTGCCTGTCCCTCTACTTCGGCTACTTGCAGATCAAGGCCCGGAATGAGCTGGGAGTGTACCTGTGTAACCTGACCATTGCAGATCTGTTCTACATCTGTTCACTCCCCTTCTGGCTGCAGTACGTACTCCAGCATGACAACTGGTCCCATGGTGACCTATCCTGCCAGGTATGTGGCATCCTCCTCTATGAAAACATCTACATCAGTGTGGGCTTTCTCTGCTGCATCTCCATTGACCGCTACCTGGCTGTGGCCCACCCTTTCCGCTTCCATCAGTTCCGAACCCTGAAGGCAGCCGTGGGTGTCAGTGTACTTATCTGGGCCAAGGAGCTGCTGACCAGCATCTACTTCCTCAAACACAAGGAAGTCATGGAGGACGAGGACCAGCACCGAGTCTGCTTTGAGCATTACCCCATCCAGTCCTGGCAGCGTGGCATCAACTATTACCGCTTCCTGGTGGGATTTCTCTTCCCCATCTGCCTGCTGCTGGCCTCCTACCGAGGCATCCTGAGGGCTGTGCGCCGCAGCCATGGCACACAGAAGAGCCGCAAGGACCAGATTCAGCGGCTGGTGCTCAGCACCGTGGTCATCTTCCTGGCCTGCTTCCTGCCCTATCATGTGCTGCTGCTGGTTCGCAGCCTCTGGGAGGCCAGCTGTGAGTTTGCCAAGAACATCTTCAATGTCTATCACTTCTCCCTCCTCCTCACCAGCCTCAACTGTGTAGCTGACCCGGTTCTGTACTGCTTCGTCAGTGAGACCACTCACAGGGACCTAGCCCGCCTCCGAGGAGCCTGCCTGGCCTTCCTTACCTGCTCCAGGACAAGCAGGGCCCGGGAGGCCTACCCTCTGGGTGCTCCCGAGGCTTCTGGGAAAAGTGGGGCCCAGGGTGAGGAGCCTGAATTATTAACTAAGCTCCATTCAGCCTTCCAGACCCCTAACTCACTGGGAGCGGGAGGGTCCCCCACAGTTGGGTTGGCCTAGCTTAAGTCATCGTATGAGGCTACATTAGGCCTGAGCTTTCACCAACAGGCCTTGGCGGTCTGAAGCTTGCGTGGTGGCTGTCTCCCACATTGCCATGTCCAGGTGCTTCTTTCCTCAGGAAGGAACCATGGTCTTGGACCACAGCTAGTCCACTCCACTTCCCCTGGAAGCCCTCTCAGTGTCAATAAGCCCCATTTCTCTCCTATTGCCTGCTGCCACCTGAGCTACAGGTCAGGGACTGTCAGAATTGTCACTTCTGGGAGGTTTGCAAAGAGCAACGGGCTGGCGCATGGAGGAGGAGAAGAGTAGAAACCTGGGCATTCACCTGCCAAGGCTTCCAGCGCCTCTTGTCACCACACAGGACACCAGTCCAAATGTGCTGTGGTCTTGTGTGACCCAGGAGACTGTATTGTCACTAATGATGCTTGGGCTCACTTCCATAACAAGGCTGGACCAAAGACCGGTTAAGGTGAATGATGGGGGTGGGGTACTGGTGTGAACAGGACAGGGACATCGGCAGAGTGGCAGCCTCAGGAGAAGCCCCAGAGCCAGACACATCTCACTTTTACAGGGATAACTGACCAAATCCCCCACCACCAAGGGATGCTGGCAAATAAACCCCAGGGCTCCCTGGGGAGATGCTAGGGGGCCCTTCAAGATGTCATCTTCAAATAAGAGTTCTTGGGTCTGAAGCTGTGTCCCAAGCTGAGTTGACATGGGCTTTTCTTAATTAGCTTTCTGTCTCCATCTGATCAGAGTGCTAGACCTGAGAGCCTGAGGGAAGAGAACGGGGAAATATAAAAACGGCAGGGTGTCCATGGCAACTGTGGGCCAAGATACTGATATCAGGGTCATGTGACAGCTGCCAGTAACTCCTACCCCCCCACACACACACTATAGAGCATCCAGCAACCTTTGAGAGGAGTGTGACAGTTTCCCAGAGTTTCTAGATACAACCAAGCTAACCAAACACACATATCATTGTGTCTCCTGACTACAGGTTTGGGCTCAAGCCCCACTCTGGTATAAATAGTTCTTGTAGGAGAGTTGCCAGAGATGGTTGCATGCCAGAAAGACCCACACCTACCCCAGCATAGGACCTTGTGGGGCAATGGGATAGCTCAGTGTTCTCACCTCTTCATTCCACAGGATTTCCCTCTGTTTTGACCTGAAATTCTGGATTCTTACTAGCTTGGACTGGAACAAGCTGAGCCTGGCTCTCCTTACTATGGAGAACTATATATTTGTATTGTCATCTCTCTTATGGCAAGTATCCCTGTGTTGGACTGTGAGGTGGATTTATATAGTGATTTCAGTCTGCAAATAAAACAAAGTAACAAATCACAGCAGAGTTTGTGTAGTCCTTATGGGCAGGGACTTTGCCCCCACCAGGAAGATCCAAAGTGTCCTTGAAAGACCCCAAATAGTTAGGAAGATCCAGGGGTTGACCTTGGAGAAAATGCAGGACAACTTGTGGGCTGCCCTTAGAACCCATGACATGGTCAAGTCCAAACCATCAAGTGCAGTAGGGTCTCCTCTTCTGCCTGTAAGCATCTGTGCAAGTTGTTGTTGAAAATTCACCCAGAGACTCCGAGAAAGCCCAGCCCTGTGGTTTGGGGAATGCCACTCCCTCTGTCTGTGACCACTTGGGACTCTATGTTTGAGTAGCTTCCCCCACAGGGAGGGTGAGCCCCCAGCAGACCAGAAGAAGAACTTGTCACATTCATCCCTCTGACATTTCCCCAGAATCGTCAGGTTGTTTTTGGAGACTCCCCTATCGGCTGGGGCATCCTCTCAACAGTGGCAGACTTGATGTTTATCACAAAGGATTTCCCACATCCTATTGAAACATACATTTGATTTTGGCCACTTAATCCCTCTGTGAGCCAGGCTCCTGGAGTTCTGGAGTGTTATGGAAGAACAGATCTTTCTTCCAAACAGATGAAGCAAGAACACTATTAAGGATTAATATTGTTTTCTCTCCTAAGAGAAAGACTAGGAGGAAAAGTCCATCTGGTTTGGACGAAGGTGACAAGAAGCCATTAAAATTCCTTTCCTACTCACCAGTGTTGCTTAGTAATACAAGGGCTCATCTTCCTGTTTACACACAGTGGCCTGTGGGCTGGCCCTGGAAGAATGGGAGAAAGCTTTACCACAGAGCACAACCCCATCTGCCACCTGCCATCAGCTGTGCCTTCTAGAGAAAACCGGAATCTGACCCAACTGCTTTATGTATCTGAGGATGGAGTTTCCATTCCTGGAATTCATCTGGTCTCTGTGTCCAGGGCTCTGGGGAAATGGTGAGATTTCAGTCCCATTTCTTTCAGTTAGCAACTCTCAGAGGAATGCTGCTTCATGAGACACTCTCCATCTGAGCTGGAACACAGTGCAGCAGTCACAACAGCAACGTCTTCACTGCTAAGCACCTCTTCAGCGACCCTTAGCCCATCCTCCTCAGACACCAGAAGTGGTAACTAACTCTCTACTATGCAGACAAGACATTCCAGAGGCATTTTAACTCCAAAGGACCTCAACACAGAATCACTGTATCTGACTGTAGCTGTAACCTGTAGGGTGTAGTTGTTTGAGGATGCTTCTTAGTCAGGAACCTTCCAACTCACATTAGTCAAATCTAGATTGAACTGGAGCAATAAGTAACCCCTGTTCAAATCACAGAGCCATAAAACAAAGCATGTAAGAGAGTATTTCATTGTTAGCCCTGGGTTCAATCGCTGGTCCTAAATAATCAAAATAAAAATAACAAGCATAAATGACCAACACGGGTTTATAAATATCCAATGAGAAAGGCCTGGAGAGATGGCATCATTGGGAGAGGGTCTGCTGTGCACACGTGCAGATTGAGTTCAGTCTTGAAAACCTACATTTTTTTTTTTTTAAGCCAGGTGTGGTTGTTGTTAACACACTCAAGAATGGATCACAAACAATACCAGTAACCCACATTAGAGTTCATTAAACAGGAAGGTCAGGTTGTGATTTGGGCCCGTGGGGGGGGAAAAAACATGCAGTAGAGGGAAAGAGACCGTTCAAGGCCAGGATTTGGCTTGTAAGGACTCATAAGACGTGTGGAGTTTACATAATGCTGCCTGCTCATGCGTGTGGATGAAAGGGCTGTCCCCCCTTGAGCACACATGCCTGGTTCACGCTGCATCGAGAATCCTAACAATGATAGCATATGCATTTTATCCCAGCACTCAGGAGGCAGAGGCAAGTAGATCTCTGTGAGTTCAAGGCCAACCTGGTCTACATAGTGAATTCCAGGACAGCCAGAGCTACATATTGAGATCCTGTCTCAACAAAACAAAACAAACAAAACAAAACAAAACAAAACGCCCTCAAAAAACAAAAACAAATAACAACAAAGCCCAGCCAGCCTCTGATCCCAGGTTTGGAGAGGTAGAGAGAGCCCAGGGGCTTACTGGCCAGACAGTCTAGCTGGATCAGTGTGGTGATTTGAAAGAAAATGGCCCCCAGAGGAAGTGGCATTATTAGGAGGTGTGGCCTTGTTGGAGGAAGTGTGTCAGAGGATGACTTTGAGGTCTCATATATGCTCATGCCACACCCAGTGTCTTAGACCACTTCCTGTTTCCTGCACAAAATGTAGAACTCCAGGACCATGCCTGCCTGTACACCACCATATTCCACCGTGATGATAATGGATTGAACCTCTGAACTGTAAGCCACCCAATTAAATGTTTCCCTTTCTAAGAGTTGGTCATGGTGTCTCTTCGCAGCAATAGAAACCCCAGCTAAGATGATCAATGAGCTTCAGGCTAGCTGAATCAGTGAGCTCCAGGACCAAGGAAAGACCCTTGCTCAAAAAAGGAATTGGGGAAGGCATCCAATGGCAGCCTCTGGTCTCCACACTCACATGCAGGTACATATGCCTACACATGTACAGATGTACACGCACTGTTTTCCTAAAGTTCAGTAGAAGGCTGCATTCTGGCAAGTCTTTTCCCAAGTGATGGCAGATTCAAATCCTTCCATGAACAGATTTTGTTACCGTAAATAAAGATTAGTTGCAACATGCCACTGTCTTTCCCCTGAAGAGTTAACCTATCTGGGCAGTTCAAGAAGTTGGGCCCACTCCTAGGAAGATGTGGACTCTTAACCAATGCTAAAGAGATAAGAGGAATAATTATTCCTTTAGTGGGATACTATTTTTTTCTTTCCTACAATTCCTGTCTCCTAGTACAGTTCCTAAGAGCATCCTTGAGGTCCAGCAGGCTCTGCCTACCCTTCTGAGTCCTGACTCAGACACAACTGTCCCTTTTCTTTTTTTCTGTCTTTCTTTCAGATATTGACTACACAGTCTTTGGGCTTCTTTTCTCTATCTCCAAGCCGCCACCCTCCCCCCCCCCCCCCCCCCCCCCCCCCCCCCCCCCCCCCCCCCCCCCCCCCCCCCCCCCCCCCGCACTTTCCCTGCCAACACCCAGTGTCTGCCTGCTACCAGGTGGATGTCCTCCATGCCAGCTTAAATGCTAATGGCCCCTCCCCCAACTTATCCTTCCCATTTCCCCCTCTGGGCATCTGCTGACATTTGCAGCTTTCTTGCCATGAAATTTTCCTTTTAAGATCCAATAAAATCATTTTGGGGGGCTGGAGAGATGGCTCAGCGGTTAAGAGCACCGTCTGCTCTTCCAGAGGACCCGGGTTCGATTCCCAGCACCCACATGGCAGCTAACAACTGTCTGTAGTTCCAGTTCCAGGCAAAAACACCAAGGCAAATAAATAAATAAAGTTTTTTTTTTTTGTTTTTTTTTTTTTTTTTTTTTTTTTTAAAAAAAAGATCCAATAAAATCATTTTCAAGCTTCCATTTGAGTCTGTTCTTAAATTCTCTTATCAGCAAGGCTAGGAGCCCCAAGAAGGGGCAACCCCAGAATTTTTCAGCAGCAATTCCATAAAGGTGGGATTTTTTCCTGCCCATCTACATGGGTAAGAAAAGAAATGTAAAGAGAACCCCACATGCAATTATGGCCAAGTGTGGAAGTGTTTGATAGCTCTGTGACTCATACTCCATTAGCCTGATCCTGCTCACATGGACCCCAGCTGCATGGGAGGCTGGGAAATGTAGTTTCTCTAAGTGGCAAGCAGAAGAGAAATGAAATTGGTGAGCATCTGGCCAATCTGACAGTTCAAGTCACCTCTACCTAGGTGTTACGCCCTCGTATGAGCAAAATCTACTTCTTCAAATGTGCTGTCTGGATCAGAACCTACATGCTATCATCTACCTTGCCACAAGGACCACATTCCTCTGCTTCTGTACTGCTGGCAAGCACATCACATCGTTGATATAGTGAATGCACAATTTGCTAAAAAGCTACACATTCTTCATCCTGTCTAGAGATTAATGAACTTCATGGAGAGGCCAATGGAAGCCATGTGTAATGGGTAGGGAGTAGTAGATGCAATGGGCGGGGACAATTTGGGGTTGGCATTCATTGGGAGGCAATGACCTCAGAGGAATACCTTTCCTAGATAAGCAACAGGGTGTCGATTGTGCAGAAACATCCAGGGACTTAGGAGCTGGCCCACTTGGATAGATAGAGCATGCTTCCTCATTGAGCCAGGCTCACCAGCTTGTGAGTGTGTCTTCCATCTTGTTTCCCAGAATTCCTCTCCATAATATCCCAAAAAGCCCACAGATGGATTCCATTTGCCTAGCAATGGCTGGAACTAGGCCTGTATCTCACCCTGGTTGATACCACAGTTCCCTGCAGGCCATCTCTCGTTCCTTTACCATCACAGACAGGAGCAGAGACATTTTTCCTAAGAACAGATGAGACTAGGACAAGATCTGAGTGGGAATCATAGTGTAGAACAAAAATCTTTAAAGCCAGATCCTGGAAAGTGAAACAATAACAGCCCTTGAATTGGACCTTGTAAAGGGATCTTCCCTGCCCCCCCCTTGTACCTCTGCCTCAGTTATAAGTGCATCTACCTGGAGGGGTGGCATTTGGGTGCCTCACTCCGAGTCCACAAGCCCTCTCTGCCTTCTCTGAACTTTATTGAGTCTTACTCTTTTTCTTAAATAGCTCCATCACCTCCCCATACAATTCTTCCCACAGCAAGCATGACTTACAATTTGTCTTCTCTGGAGCTTGCTCAGTGCTGGAGTAGAATTCTGCTATTACTATTGCAAAAGCCAAATCCACAAACATCTTCCCCCAAACATGAATCATAAGATTGTTGGCAGCCTTTCCACAGAGATGACAGCCTTTCTTGTTGTCATCTACTTTTGTTTTTAATTGTCAGGGTATCCTCTTTACCAGAGTCCTTCATGGTGTGGAATTTGTAGTGAACAAAAATGATAACTTGAAGAGACCTGGGCAGTGAGGCTGCAGAGCGAAGGTGTGTTCACTAAGTTGTGAGGTCATAGGTGGAGGACTGGCCCTCATTTTGAGTGTTTCCCACAAGCACAAGCTTGGGCCCTGCAGACATGAACCCTGCAGGCATGAACCCTGTACACATGAGCCCTGCAGGCATGATCCCTGCAGGCATGAACCCTGTAGGCATGACCCCTGTAGGCATGATCCCTGCAGACATGAACCCTGTAGGCATGAACCCTCCAGGCATGATCCCTGTAGGCATGAACCCTACAGGCATGATCCCTGGCCATAATAACAAATGGGAAGCAAGACACTAAAGTTTATAGTAAAATTACTTTTCTCTTTACGTTTATGTGTTATTGGAGTGTAAAATCTACAACATGTGTTTCTTCTTCACAATGAGTAACCCTTAAAGAAATGAAGTAAGGCCTAGGAGGCTCAGATCCCACACAAGTTGTCGCCCTGATGTCAGGACCAAGTACATAACGGTACGGTCAGTGGCTCAGTTTCTGATCTGGCTGAGAAATGTGCGGTTAAAGGTTGTAAAAGGTCAGGGTGAGCTCATCTGCCTGAGCCCTAGGCAGGTTGCGATCATCTTTGGGCTCTGCTGGCAAATCTGGCTTCCTTTCCATACAAAGAGGGCAAGGAATCTGGCTGGGGTAGGAGTAAGCAGGTGAGAATAATGTGAAAGAAATGTTGGGGTGAATGGAGGTTGGTGACGAACAGTGGATGTGATGCCTGGAGGGACCTTGTGGGAGATTCCTTCAGAAGTCAATGGCATACTATTAGAAAAAGGAAGCATTTCAAAGATATTTTCTGGTCATGGTGAGTACAAAGTTTCAGTGCTTTAACCCAACACTCCATGTGTGGGCATTCTAGCCTTTTCTAATTAGCCCAGGTCGTGGCAATGCCTATTCTTATGCTCTGCCCAACAGTTAACTGTTCACAAGTTATTTCTTAAGCAGCAGGCAGAAAGATTCTCAGAGCAGACCACAGTGTGGCCTGAAGAACCTAGGATGAAGAACGGTTAGGGCACTGCCTCTGGAGCTCCTACCCAGACAGGGGCTGACCATCGGGTAGGGACTTTGCACACAAATGGCACACTGGTCACTTGTGCATTGTGGTGGCATCCACCAGCTTCTGGACCATCTCATCATGAACACCATAGAAAGGCAGCCCATCGACTTCCATGCCCACAATGCCTGAGACTCCACTCCGGACTTGGTTCTGCACCAGGATGTCCAACATTTTTTCTTCCTAGGAGAAAACAAGAAGATGATGAACAGATAAAGGTCATGTGGGGCAAGGGAGAAAGGATGCATGAGGAAGAGTCTGGGGCTTGAGATCTCACATCTCTCTACGTCCCTCGCTGTCTCTCTTTCTGTCTCTCTCTATTTTTATCTATCTTGCTCCCTGTCTATGTCTGTTCCTCTCTCCTTTTTCTGTTTCTTCTTCTTCTTCTTCTTCTTCTTCTTCTTCTTCTTCTTCTTCTTCTTCTTCTTCTTCTTCCTTCTTCTTCTTCTTTTTAAAAACAGGGTCTCTGTAACCCTGGCTGTCCTGAAACTCACTACACAGACCAGGCTGGCCTCAAACTCAGAGATCCACCTGCCTCTGCTGTCTAAGTGTTGGGCTTCCAGGCGTGTGACACCACACTCAAGAATGTGCCTCTTTTTCAAAAAGCTAAATTTGGGGTAAAAATATTAACTCACTGGAAAGCTCCTTGTGAAAGTCCAAATTGAGAGCTTGGTGTGGTGGCTCACACCTGTCATCCCAATACTTACAAGGCTGAGGCAGGAAAATTAGAGTGAGCTTGAGGCCAGCCTGGATTAAACACTGAGCTCCAGGCCAGCCTGGCCTACTGAGTTAAGACCCTGTCTCAAACAAAAGCAAAAGATTTAAACATCTCAGCTGTTCCTTTGGGCACTTACCATCACATGACCATATTTCATGCCCTGGTAGAGGCCTGCATAGTCCTAATGCCTACTAAAGATTCAGGTGCCATCCTCCCACCAACCCTGTCCCTAGACATGCCATGGATGAGCTCCCAGGGGTCTGATTATGGCAGAAATCCCTCCCGAGACCCCCCACTGTCAGCTTCCTGAGTTTCTATTGCTTTGATAAACACCGCGACTGAAAGCAGTGTAGTGAAGGAAAGGGTTTAATTCAGTTTATGGCTCCTAGGTCACACTCCATTACTGCGGAAAGTCTCAGGACAGGAACTCCAGGCAGGAAATTAGAGGCAGGAAGTGAAGCGGAAGCCGTAGTGGAATACTGCTTAGTTGCTTGCTCTCGATGGCTTGCTTAGCCTGCTTTTGTTTGTTTCTTTGTTTCTTGTTTTGAGGGGACAGGATTTTGATGTTTAGCTTTGGAGCCTGTCCTGGAACTCACTCTGTAGACCAGGCTGGCCTCTAACTCACAGAGCTTCACCTGCCTCTGCCTCCTGAGCTGGGATTACAGGCCTGAGCCACCACTACCCAGCTCAGCCTGCTTTCTTATACAACTCGGGACCACCTGCCCGGAGAGGGTACAACCACATTGGCCAAGCCCTTTCCCATCAATCACCAATAAAGAAAATGCTGCACAGGCTTTCCTATAGGCCAGTCTATGGACTGAGGTTTCCTGTTTTGAGATGATCCTAGCTGGTGTCATGCTGACTGCCCTCAGAGGAAAAACGATCTAACAAGCACACCACCAAATTCTGCTGCTGCCTCTATTTTCCAACATAAGTATGGGAACATTTGGAGGGAGCAGAGCCATGAGGGTGTTGCATGGCCCTCAGAAGCTGTTCTGAGGATTAAATAAGGTACTGCAAGTAAAGCACCCAGTGTGGCCCTTGACACACAGTAGGAATGGCATCGGTTGTCAACTGCAATGGGGAAAACCCAGTGTGGCTTTCCTTAACTCACTTGCTGGTTAAGGGGTCCGAGCTGGTCCACATGCTTTCCTTCCCCTCCAAAAGATAAGGTCCCAGAGAACCACCTGCCTAAGCCACGGATGTCTCTGTCCCTGTAGAATAGTTAGGAGAAGGCAACAGGCAGGAATGGCCAAATCAAATACAAACCAAAGAAATCTAGAGCAGGAAATGCAGACATCAAAGGGCTGCCACCTTCCTGATCCAGCACCTGCTGGGACAGTCTCTGATCCAGGGATTCAAGGGTGAGTTCACAGGAACAAGCCCCCAAGGTGGTCCCAAGCTAGGTGACTGACCAGGGACTCACAGTATATACAGAGTAACAGAACAGAACACCAAACCACAGTACCCCTGGGAATGATTTCTGGGGATTATTATTATAGACTGAAGCTTTGTAACCCTTCAGACTCATGGCTCTCAATGCAATGGATGGTATTTGAGGATGGAGCCTTTGGGAGGTGATAAGGCTGAGATGAGGTCATGAGGGTGGAGCCCCCATGATAAGATTAGCGCCCTTATAAAAAGATGAGGGACCACATGCTTCTGTCTCTACCACATGAGGATACAATGAGAGGCCAGCCATCTACCAACACGGAAGAGCATCTCCACCAAGACACTGCTCTACCGGCACCCTAGTGCTGGACTTCCCTGCTTCTAGAACTGTGAGAACTAACAACGAGCTGTGTAGACCTCCCCATGGTGTTCTGTTATAGCAACCTACACGGGCTAAGACGCAGGCAACTAGTATTAAAGAAAATTAAATAGGAGAAAGCAGAGCAAAGTGCCCTGTGGACATTCACCCAAAACTTTAAATAACTTGTCAGGGAGCTGGGGAGACAGGTCTGGAGAGTGCTTGCCATTAACTATTATCCCCAATCCCCATCTCTCATGTGACAGCTGGAAAGGCAGACATGGGCATCCCTAGGACTTGCTGTCTGTCCATTCCAGCATAAGTGGTGAGCTCCAGATTTGGTGAGAAACCCTGTCTCACACAGTAAGGGGGAGAGTGACTGAGGAAGACATTTGATGTTAGCCTCTTGTCTCTGTGGATATGAGAGTACACATGCAGGTGTACCACAGACATACACACACACACACACACACACACACTGGGGGGAGTGTTGGCAACTATTGCCTGAAAACTATCCTTCAGTGGCCTTTCTGTTCTGCCCATAGGTGAAGGTAGATGATAGATGATCTCCCTGTCAAAGGGAGGTCTAAGTACATTTCCACACAAGTCTTTGTCAAGAGCCCGTGGCCAGGGGCTGCCCAGCCCAGACAGGCACGTCCCACCCTTTGTTTGGGCTCCATTCTCCCCTTTCTTCCCTATTACTCATATCCTCTCTATGGGGCAATGCATGTGGCACCAGGACGTTTCCTTCTGGCACACTGCCTCCCTCACCCTTCTCATCCTTGTGGGACGGACTGGAGAGGGCTGTGGAGTCCTCAGCGTGAGTGTGAGGAGCCGACATGTTAGGAACCGGCTGGCACTCAGCCTCTAAGAGCCACAGGGAGCAATTCCAGGCTGAGGACATCTGGAACAGGGGACAGGAAGAGGGTCTGAAGTGAGGTGTGTCGGGCAGGCCTCTCGGGCGGAGTCAGGTGGATGGGGAAAGAGGACCCAGGGAAATTGCTGGGCTTACAGGCAGGCAGTGACCTGCAAATAACTCTGGAGCATGGGGAGCTAATATTTATGGGGAAAGATGTTATTTTTAAGCAAGTTGGAAAAAAAATTTATATTACAATGAGTTGGGAAGTCCGGCATATCTATAGTTCTGAGTACTCAGGACGTGGAAGCAAGGATTGCTTGAGCTAGTGAATTGCACACACACACACACACACACACACAGAGAGAGAGAGAGAGAGAGAGAGAGAGAGAGAGAGAGAGAGAGAGAGAGAGAGAGAGAGATCCAGATTCAGCTGGGCAGGGCATCCATGTTACTCTGCTGTGTTCCCAAAGCTTCTTCCCCAGGGGCCATGTCTGCCTCCTCATTGTTTCCCAGAACAAGACTGGTCTGGCCCCCAGGAGGGCTCCGCAAATGCGCTTCTGCTTTTGCTTTAAAAACTTGCCTTTCCATTTCCTCCTGGAGAACGAGGCATTGTTAATACACTTCTGAAAGACTGGGCATCCATGCCAAGAGGAGAATTTTCCATCCCTGGAGGCTGTTGTGAGGCTGTGGGGGTTGGCTGGGTGGGGTTCACACTTTGTGTTTGTGTGGTAGGCAGCCCCCCACGGTTTCCAGTTCAGAAGCTGGAAAACATAAAGAAAGAACAGGAGCCCTCTGGGTCCCCCAGGGAAGACAAGATCATCTCCCCCATAAAAATGTCTCTTGAGTCTCACACCCACTCCCTACCCCTGCACTGGGCCCCAGCAATCTCAGGGGCTGAGAATCTTCTGGGCCACCGAGGAAAGTCCAGAGTCAGCCAAGAGACCCTAACTCCCGCATCAGCTCTGTCTCTTATTGGGTGATTTTGGTACTACACACCACCCAGAGCCCGCCAGCTCCTTCCTTTATAGAACTGATAATACCCACCCATGGAGACACTGAATTCAACAGTGGGAAAGCCGTAGGGAGAAAGACAGAGAACCAGGAAACAAAATTCACACGACAAAGAAAGCAGCCTCTAGATAATGGAGGTTTGTCAGGAACTTGGGTTCAGGGGCACCAGCTGTTGGCTGGCTAGGGCACATCACAATCATTTGTCCCTTTTTAAAGGTACTCAGTCCTAGAAACTGAGCCAGTGACCGACCAGCAGATCTCCAAGTGTCTACACCTCAGGGAACTGGTCTGGAATTCCTTTCATCTGGCCTGCCTCAGACCTCCCTAGTCAGGAGCCAGGAAGACAGGCCTAGCACTGTGGGTGTAACAAGCAACTTCTGATTTGATCTCTCTCTCTCTCTCTCTCTCTCTCTCTCTCTCTCTCTCTGCTTCCTGCTTCTGGAAGCTCTTAGGTTCCTGTTGCAGCCACCATGCCTGTAGCTGGCTGCCCAGCCCCGGCCATGATGGTCTCTAATCCCTCAGGAACTGTAAATCAGAGCAAAGGCTTTCCTCTCTTAAGTTTCCCTGATCGTGGTGTTTAGTCACAACAACAGAAAAGTAGCCAATACACTAGCCAGGACTCTGGCCCAACTTCCTATGTTTCAGATTCCCCGTAGGGCTACCCCCCAAGAAGCTAACACATCATCTGTGCACTGTAAGTCTGGCCCAACAGCTGCTTTTTTGGGTAAGACAGATCCCACCCCTTTAGGAAGCACCCACAATGGAGAGGTTTGGGTTTAGAGTCAGTGATGGTTTGCAAGATGACTCCAGGGAAGTTATAGGGACTGAGGGACGTGGGAAGAACAGCCCATCCAGCTGCCCCGTCATCTCTGAAGCTCAGCACTGAGTTCAAGGCTGGCTTGCTTCCCATGTTGCCCCTGGCATGATTTTGAAAGCTGTTTTGGAGTTTCTTCCTGTGGATCCCAGGTTCAGAAACCCGCCTCTGACACCCATCACATCTGAGCCAACAATCCTCCAGGCCAGGGCCAAACCGAACCTTTGTTCATGCCCTTCTCATCTGGATTGCCCACCCCCATCTGGTGGATTCCTTCCAGTCTACATGAGTGTAGACTGCCCCCATACTTTAGCCTGTGTGCTACCCAAGATGCTTGAGTGCCCTCACTGATTGGTCAGTTCTGTTAAGGACCCTACCTCTACTCCTGACGGCAATCCTGATGATGGATGGCTTCCATGGGTCAGGCATTCCCTTCTTCCAGCAGTGCTGACTATACCCACTTTACAGACAGACTCATCTCTGAAGGGGAAAGACAACTTGCCAAAAGTCAAACCAGAGAGGACAGAATCACTCCAAAAAAGGTCCAGAGGTAGATTAAAGAGCTGTTTGCTTTTGGCTCCCAGCCTGACCCAGCAGGGAGACAGTCCCTCAAAGGTGGCTTTGTCTTTGGCTTCATGAGTAGCATGGTAGTTGACATGGTCGTATGTTTTGGAACTCCCAGACCTACTTAATTCTCATCAAGAAGGAACGCTGCATCTGAGACAGTGGCCTGCTGCAATATTACCTTAGCGACAGATGGCAGGGCCTGAGTCCAGCTCTGCTCCTCAGCTACCCTGGAAGGACCAATTGCCCTCCTTAGGTAACGCTCATGGACTTCACATGAGTTCAGAATGTATAGTGCACAGGCCAGGGCATAGCCTCCCCAGTTAGAAACACCTAGAATGAAAAAGAAAACAAATCATCATGGAACTGTAAAATCCTGTGGTCTACTGGCTGCCTCCAAGCGCTAGAAGCCACCTCAGAGTATTGCATAGACAGCAGGTACCGGGGTCACCTGGGGACCAGTTACAAATCTTGGGCTCCAGCTCAAACCTCCTGAATCAGAATTTCTTCAGGATTGTTGGGGAGCAGGTGAGTTTTAATGAGCCCCATAGGTAAGTTTAATTCAAGCTGAAGAGTGAGGGCTATTGATTGACACTATTAGTTATACACTGATAAAGACAGAGTAAAAGACACAAGCATTGCACCTAGAAAGCCATTCCAGAATTCCCCACATTAAAGAATCATATTCCAATGGCTGATCTCAATCTCCTAGACTACACAGAAGCCTGTCCCTTGAGACATATGAGTCTAAGATATCTTTTTGTTACATATACATATCTGAAATTGGCAAGTGTCTATGGTCATTGCTTACAGTTGTCACTGGCTGGTTTATTAGTTCTATATGAGTCACCAATTATACACTAAAGGGAAAAGAATATTTTGCTTTGATTGAATATTTCAGCCTCACATCCTGTTGTAAATGTTTTGTGTGACTTAGCTCCTGGAGTCCTTAAAACAAGCCTATGAGGCATAGTATCATTATCACCATGCAAACAATTTAGAAACAGACACAGGGGGTAAACACCACCCAGTGAATAAGTAGACATATGTCACTTCTCCTTTTGATGTCAGTGGCTAGTCCCAGGAAGCTCACCTTAGCCTCTGACTGACTAGCTATATACTAAGGTTCCTGAAAGCTTTCATTGGATTGAATTAATTTGCTCCACCAGCCACAGGGGAAAAGCATATTCTTTTATTATAGGGGATGTTATAAGAGATCCATAGGGGGCTGGAGAGATGGCTCAGCGGTTAAGAGCACCATCTGCTCTTCCAGAGTACCTGGGTTCGATTCCCAGCACCCACATGGCAGCTCACAACTGTCTGTAGTTCCAGTCCCAGGCAAACACTAAGGCAAATAATTAAATAAATAAATAAATAAATAAATAAAAGCTTTAAAAAAAAAAAGAGAGAGATCCAGATGAAGAGCTATATGAGCAAGGCACCCAGGAAGGGGCCTGGAGCTCACCCTGGATACTCTGCCCTCCAGGCACAGCATGTAACTGTCTTCCTGGGAAGGCTCTGAACTCTGTTCTTTTTGGCTTTGGTGATGGTCTATGTTAACAGACAGGGTGGGAACCCAGTAAGGTCTACTTCCTTGGGCTTTATTTGGCCTCTCAGGACCGCATCCTTCTTCCTGTGTAGAGAGCAGGATTCCTCTGAACTGAGGGTGGTTTTTATGACCTATCAGACAAGGGCAAATTGGAGAATTTCTCTGTGGCTGTCTCATTTCAAGGAAGAAAAATTCTAGTTTCTGTGGTCTGCCTTGGAGCAGGAGTAATATGAAGATAGATCTATGGATAAAAACAAGCCAATTACTTATCTTTCTGTCTATCCAATCATCTGTCCATCCACTCATAATTTATCTATCATCTGCGTACCTACCTGTCTGTCTGTCATCTATCTAAAAATATTACACCAGAATTCAACTCCTCAGCCACCTTTAGGACCGTAGTGTTAAATATATTCCTATCTCTTTTTCATCTATCTATTATGTCTATCTAAAATATCTATGTAGTGTCTTTCAGACTAGTCAAAGCTACATAGTAAGGCCTAGGGGGAAACAGACAAAAGACATATAAGAATTATATACCAGTTAACCATCTTCAAAGGTAAAACTATATAATATTAAATATCTATAGATCCACTCATCCAAAATAGCATCATTTGTGTGAGAGCGTATTAAGTATATTTTTGTGGTACAGTTCCAGTACACCCTCAGCCTCTGTGCAAATGCAGAAAATAAAGATATGTTTAGAGAGCTGTGACAAAGGAAAAGGCAGAATTTAAAACCCTTGCTCACCAGTTTAGAAGGATAGAGAATGGTTATGTACTGAGGATGAAGCTGAAACTGCTGAGGGTGTCACCATGGGATGACACAGCACATTTTTGCCTATGTCCATTATTTTGCGCTACCTGCTTCTTAAGAATGCCTTTGGTCTTACTATGACATCATCTTTTTAATTAACAAAACGTAAAACCCATGCTATATTTAAGCAATGGCCATGGCCATCATACCTGAATCATAGGGTACATGGTAGGGGAATGGAGAGATGAGAGGGGAACCATGAAAGGCAGCTAATTTAAGCTCATGTGCTGGAGGCCCTGAGTGAGAAGAGCAAGCCCTAAACTTTGATCTCCTGGTCCCTAGCAACCACTGATCTTTTCACTGTCTCCATGATTTTACATTTTCCAGAACATCAAATCACATAGCCTTTTCCAACCGGCTTGCCCATTTAGTAATATGCTCTTAAAGTGAGTCCCTTATGATTTGCAAGTGGAGATCTGAGGATCTATAACACATACATGAATGAATGAAAGGGACAGAGGAAGGTAAAGAGAAAAAGAGAAAGTGAGCTAATCATTGACAACTCCTTCCACCTCCTGAATGCAGATAGAGTGTAACCCATGGCCTCACACTCCCTCACACTCCCTTCTGCACCTTGGCGGTCATATGCCCTCAAGCTGAAAGCCAAAACACACCTTCCCCTTAAATTCATTTTGCTGGGCATTTTGTCACAGCAGTGAAGAAAAGGCAACTAATACAGTATCCATGAATTCATTTCCAGGAATTTTCATTTGCTTTGCATTGAATTTTTGGTCAAGTTGGGAAAATCCTGACACTGTTGAGTTTTTGAATCCATGAACATGGAATAGCTCTGTGATTATTTACTTCTTACTTGCTCTCTTTCATCAAAGTTTTACACTTTTCTTTATACAAATAGTAGTTACATGTTGCTAGATTTATATTTAATTATTGCATTTTGGGAAGGGCTAATATAAATGGCAATGTGTTTTTAATTTCAAATTCCTCTTGCAAGCTGTTGGCACATTGGAAAGTGACACTGTATCCTGAAAGACTGCTGTGATCTACTAGCTCCAGGGGTCTGTTTTTGTTTATTCTTGTAGATTTTCCATATGAATGAACATGTCATCTGCAAAGATAATTATTTTCTTTCTTCTCAATCCATTTTTTTTTTTAAATTTCTTCTTCTCTTTGTCTATTGCACTGATTTCTAGTAGGATACTGAAAAACTGGTGAGAAAGAACAGTCTTACCATACTACTCCTGGCTAGTCTTAAAAAGTATCTTTTTCTAGGGTTGGAGAGATGGCTCAGTGGTTAAGAGTACTGACTGCTCTTTAGATGATCTGGGTTCAATACCCAGCAACCACACGGTGGCTCAAAACCATCTCTAGTGGAAGATGATGCCCTCTTCTGGCATGTAGACATATATACAGACAAAGCATTTATACATTTTTAAAAAATACATAAATAAATATAAATTAATTTTTCTATATTTCTTACCTTATATAATTTTTCTTTAGTTTGTTAATAACTAAAATTATATGAATTAATTTTTGATTATTAGATCTTCCCTCTTATTTGAAATAAATTCTAGTTTGCTAGTGATATGTTTCTTTTATATATTATTGGGGTCTGTTATTAACATCTTGCTGGATGCTTTTTGACTTTTTAAAAAAATTACATCTATTGTTTATGTATGTTCATTTGTATGTGTGCATGTATGAAGCATGTATTTGTGTGTGTGTGTGTGTGTGTGTGTGTGTGTGTGTGTGTGTGTGTGCGCACATATGAATCTCCAGGATCAAACTCAGGCCATCAGACTTTGTAGCAAACGCTATAACTCACTGAGCCATCTCATCAGCCCTGTTATTTTTTTTTATATTCATGTTCATGAAAGACATTGAACTACAGTTTTCTTTCTGTAATGGCCTTGTATTAATGTTAAGATGATTAGACTTATATAGTGAATTAGAAATTATTCCCTTTGCCTCAATCTTCTGGAAGACACTGTAGAAAACTTATAATATCTTCTGTAAATGTTTTAGAATTCACCAATAGATCCACTTAGGCCTGTGCTTTCTAATCTTGAAGAATATTAATTTGTTTATTCAATTTCCTTAAGGACTATTTCAGTTTCTTTTTGTACATGTATGTCTTTCAAGAAGTGGTTCCATTTTATCTATAGTATCAAATTTGTGGGCACACAATTATTTATAATAGTTCTTCCTTATCTTTTTTGGGGTCCACAAAACCTACAGAGACATCCCCTCTTTCATTTCTGATAGTCATTCCTGCTTTTGCTCAGGTTTGTCTTAGCCCACTAGACTGCCAACTTTATCGATCTTTTCAAAGACCTACCTTAGGTTTTATTGATTTTTATCTATTTTTAATTATTTTTGATCATTTTTATTCTTCATTTTCTTCTGATATTTTAGTCATAATTTGCTTTTCTTTTCTACGTAAGGTAGAAGCTAAGTCAGTTATTTCTTGTTTTGTAATATATACATTCTGTGGTGGTTTGAACGAGACATCCTCCATAGTCATGAACATGTGAGTGCTGGGTCCTCAGTTGGTGGTGCTCAGGGAGGAGCAGAGGGTGTGGCCTTGTTGGAGGAGGCACATCACTGAGGTGGGCTTTGAGATGAAGAGGCCTGGCCTTTTGCTCTCTCTGCTCTGTGCTCTCAGCTCACTGTTCTGTCTGCCATGCTGCTCGCTGTCATTCTCACTGGCACACAAACTCTAACCCTGTGGTTCCACAAGCCAAAATGAATAGCTTCTTCTCTACATTGCTGTGGTCATGGTGTTTTATCACAACAACAAAATGTAACTAATGGGTTCAATTGTGTTCTTATAGATTTTATGCCTGCAATATCTGTCCATTTCTGATACAGATGGTAAAATATCCAACTATAATAGTTGAATCAACTATTTTTTTCTCTGCAGGTCATTTTTCCTCTGTATGTATACACACACACACACACACACATACACTCGTGCACGCGCACACACACACTACCACTCTGGTGTTAAATATGTATACACAAAGGATCATTATATCTTCTTTGTATATTATGAATGTTGAATGTGCTTTTTTATTTCTGGTAACTTCCTTTGTTCCGAAGTCTGATTCCTGTTGCTTAGTGTTACATTTTGTTTATCTCTTCCCTTTTACTCCATAGAACGAGAGCTGGGCATCTCCTTTCCCTCACTGGAAGGTGGCAGTGGGCTGGACCTGGGTATTTACCATCACCCAAGCAATATGACTTTGCTCACATCCCAGCAGGCTGTGGTTTCTTTTGAAGCCAAATCTTATTTAGAATAGAGCAAGATGGTATATTTCTAAACAGTTCCTTTTTTCTAGGTCCACCACAAGCAGAAGAGATTTTCGCCTGATATTCATTATGAGAAACTTGTTGAGTGTCCAGAAATAAGTCCCCCCACCAATCAAGGTGATTCCCCATGACTCTCAACATTATTTTTGTTTGTTTGGGGTCTTGTTTTTGAGATAAGGTCTTGCTATGTAACCTTGGCTGGCGTGGGACCCTGGAACTCACTGTATAGACCAGCTTCAAACACACAGAGACCTAACTACCTCTGCCCTCTAAGTGCTGGAATTAAAGGTGTACCCCTGGCTCCCTGGAGTTGACATCCAGGTTTGTTCAGTGAGCCTCCAGCAATTCACCAGTAGTTTTCAATCCTGGAGAGTGTTTGCTCCTTTCCAGGCTGAAGGGGAGAGAGTCTTTTTCAGGTGTCAGTATTTCCATAAACTTCTGCTGAGGCTAAAGAAAAACTAGCCTTTGAAACATCTGGACACATAAGAAAGGCTGGTCCTGAGGGCCCATGAAGAAGGGCAGCAACAGATAGGAATGAAGCCTGAGGTGGCAAAAGGAGCTGTGGGAAACCCTTCCCCTGTCTACCATGTCACAGGCACTCACTAACCAACCATCAAAGTGAGCTTCCTGTCACTCTCTCATTGGTCACCTGTCCTCTTGCCCTCACACCTCTCATCAACACATCACCTGGTATTACATGTTTATCAGGGTCAGCACACATCACCTCTGCTGTTGTCCAGAAGCCAGAACAATGCCTGGCACATTGTAAATGTTAACTGAATGGCTGAATTTTCTCTCAGGGCCCTCCTCTACCCTAGGGCCCTCTAGAGTCCCTTGGAAAGATAGAGAAAAAAACGTCTGCTCTGGTGTGATGGTTATCTTGGCTGTCAATTTGACTTGATAGAGAGGTGTCTGAGTGAGTAATAAAGCACAGGCCTAGCTACAAGGGCGTTTCCAGAAAAGATTGACATGTTGGACAGCAAAGCAGTGAGGAAGACCCTACCTGAGTAAGAGCAGAACTGTCCAATAGAGTACAAACCTAGACAGGACAAAAGCAGAAGCAGCCTGCCAGGCAAACACAAGGTCTCTTGCTGCTTCCTGGTCACTATGGCAGCCCTTCCGCCATGACAGTGTGTCTTGCTATAGGCCCAGGAGCAATAAAGCCAACAGCTGAGCTCTGAACCCTCATTCTTCTTTCAGGGATCTGTCACTGTGATTAAAAACTGTCTAACACACCTGCTCAGGCTTCAAGCCAAGCCATTTACCCTGGGCAGCCAAGCTGTCCTTAGTAGGCACTCAGGTACTCACCAGCAATGACAGCAAAGTCAGCAGCCACATCACAAGCGATGACATCTCCATTTCTTATGTACTTCTTCACGGCCTCCTTGACCTTGCCCATCCCAAGCTCGTTGCCTCCATCACCTACTCCTGTAGAGAAGGGAACAGAGTTAGTATGCAGGATGGGGACAAAGTGAGGGAGGGACAAGACGGCCCCTCCCACATGCCAGCCATTGGCTCTGATTATATTTCAGACAACTAGGCACTGATTCTTCTTTAGGTCTTCTAGAAATCTCTATGGTTGGCAGTGGATCTGATTTTGGAGCTCACTGGAGTGGGATCTTGTCTTCTATTGGGTCCCCTCACCCAGCCACAGGTGGGGTGTCTTGTGTTCTGACATGTCTCCAGGCATACTGGAAACAGTAACTCCCACAAGGGATCCCTTTACTGGGCTGTACCCATGTGACTAGCGACATCTCACTACCTGAGGTGAACTGTGTCTTACTCTAGCCCAGTGGTCATCAACCTCCCTAACACTATAGCCCTTTAGTACACCTCCTCATGCTGTGCTGACCCCCCAACCATAAATTACTTTGGTTGCTACCTCATAACTGAAATTTTGCTGCTGTTATGAATCGTAATGTAATAGCTGTGTTTTCCAATGGTCTTAGGTGATTCCTGTGGGTTGTAACCCACAGGCTTCTGTTTAAGGAATGCGAAAGGCACGTATGTGATTCATTTTATTCTAGGCCTAAGGGGTTTCTGGTTGGCATCTGAAATATACTAACAGGTACACACACCGCTGCAAACCAGTCAGGTTTTATCTGCCCAGAGATTCAGTCACAGTTGCTCTGGAGAGCTAGGTGTGAGGATTGCTCAAGCTCGGGAGTGGGGACCATCCTGTTCAGCATAGTGAGGATAGTCTTAATGACTCCTTATGCAAGGGTGTGTGGCAGAACCTCAAGGACAGGAACTATATATTACTGTATTTGAGTTTCTTCCACAAGGGCTTATAATACATAAAAGAAGTCCACTAGAGCAGTGTTTCTCAATCTGTGGGTCTTGACCCCTTTAGGGGTCATACAACCCTTTCACTGGGGTCACATATTAGATATCCTGCACATCAGATATTTACATTATGATTCAACAGTAGCAAAATTACAGTTATGTATTAACAATGAAATATTTTGTGTTTGGGGGTCACCACACGTGAGGAACTGTATTAAAGGGTCACAGCATTAGGAAGGTTGAGAGCCACTGTGCTAGACAGAAGCTGGCACTCACTGTGAGCTGACAGTGTAATGGGAACTATACCATTGCAAGCACTGGATATCAGACTGAGCCAAAAGACCGTTGTGAGTGACTGAACACCTCCCACTAACACCCTCAGGATTTTTTCTTCTGTTTCCACCCTGACCATTTTCCTCAGAGCAGTTTCTATATTAGTGACACCCTGATTGAATGACAAAAACATTTAAACTACCCAGAAGTATAAGGGGTGGTTAGATGCCAGACAGCACCAGGACACATGCGGTGGGGGAGGGGGTGCCCCGGCAGCTTCCCAGGCTCTGCTTGCTAATTGCTCCATTGGACTCTTTCCTTGTGCTGACGACACCTCCCTGAAGGCATTGGGTCCTTTACCTACCCAGCCCAGAGTGACAGGAAGTGAGAAATCAACCCAGCTGACCACATTGTGTGCATGCACCCCACCCACAGTCTCTTCTGGGAAAATCTGGGGATTTGCAGAAACTTTCTAGTCAGCCCAGAAGGTTTTCATTCACTCCTCAAAACCTCAAAAGTCAGAGGGGCCTAATGGGTCTGGGAAACACGCAGAGGCTTGGAGAGTAATAGGCACAGAAGGACAGACAGGCTTCGGTTACCCCAGGTCTGACTCCCTCTCCTGGAAGGAGGGAGAGACTGGCTCAGTCATAACAAGATGATTCTTTACCAGTAGGAACTGGGGGCTGCACTTGGCTTCAAATCCTGCAGGCAATGCTAATTGGATAGGTGATTTCAACCTCACTGGGTCTTCCTACCGCACAAGGGTTTTTGAAAGGGATGGAAAATATAATGGTTGTGAAAGCTGTTAGAAAAGTATAAAGTTCAGTACCTAAGCCAGTTATCACAGTATATTATTAACAACAACAGTTCCCTCATCTCACATTTAATACACTGAAAAGTGAAGCATTTCTTCAGATGACACCGGCCAAAGTCCAGCCTGCATGATCAAAATGATACACCATGCCTCAATTTCATTATTGTTAATATTTCACGATGAGTTTAATTACTCCTGAATTGGGCAAATCGAATATGTTCTGTGTGCGTCACCTTCCCCTTCTCCTGAGGGAATGTTGCATTTCTTAATAACAGTGTCATTAGTGTCTAGACTGATGAGATAAACAAAGCCCAATTTGGGGGGAAGAAAGCAGTAGCAAGCATGTAACCCTTTTCTGGCTTGTGCTTCCTGGTTAATAAAAGATGCTTAGCATGAATGTGTTCATGTTGAATTCTTAGTGCGCCCACTTACCAGTTGATGAGATTCCAGGAATCTTCTGTGCAGCAAGAAAAATGTCATCGATGGGGTCAACTAAGTGCTTGATGTTCATCTTCCTTGCGTTGTAGTAATTGCCATCAGCAGCCCTTCCTGCACGCTCGATGGCCACCAGATGGTCAAATCTGCCCAGAAGCAATGATGGTAAGTCTGTGGGAAAATGGCAGCTTTGCTGGCTCTAGCCTGTGTGTCTGTGTGAATGAACTTGGTTTCTTAACTTAATTCCTTTAATCCTATGAGCCTGGCTGAGGCCTACATTGTGTGGGGGCCACCAAAGGAAACTAACTCATTAACTGAGGCCTACATTGTTAATGTTGGGGAGTCACAGCCCAAGGAGTTCCCAGGACCTCCACACAGGTAAAATTGGGTCCTTCACTGCAATGACTACATCACAAAAAGAATTTCAGAACAAGTCAGAGTGAAATCAAGTTAGCAGATCTATTCAAGGACAGGAGAAGGTACACACATTTACTCTCTCTTCTCTCTCTTTCACACACACACACACACACAGAAAGGACAGTACACATCCCAGGCAAAGATGTAGGCTTCTCAAGAGGAAAAGCAATACTTAGGTGTTTTTAGTGGTAATATATATGATCTATATGATTTTTGTGGCCAAATTGTAAAGCTCAAAGGGTAAAGTATACAGCAAGCCTTAAAGATTATGCAAGATTTAAAAGTTAAGTGTGTAGTGGGATTACGTTGGTACGTTGTAAATATTTGTTCTTCCTACTGGTTTAATAAAAAGCTAATTGGCCAGAGGCAGACAGGAAGTGTGGGCAGGGCTACCAGACTAAGAAAACTCTGGGAACAAGAAGAGAAGAGCAGAGATGCCAGAGAGAGCTGGATGATTCACCAGTAGAAGCAGAAGAAAGAAGCTGAAATGTTGCTCTAAGAAAAGGTACCGACCCCCGTGGCTGAACAGGACAAGAATCATGGGTTAGTTTAAGGGTAAAGAGTTAGCAAGTTATATGCCTGGGCCCTACACCGATTAGCATAAAATTAATGAAGTGTCTGTGTGTCTCTGTGGGACTGCAGGTCTGCAGGTCTGTGGGTCTGCCAGCCAGAACCTCAGGGATAGGCCCAAAAATATGGGCCAGAAACATACTACAACAGATGTAAATTGGTTTACTTATTTTTTAAAAATTCTTTTGGTAGGTGAAAACCGTAAGATGGTTTTATAAGATATAGTGCTGATGAACTGAAGGGTGGCAGGTGTGGGTGGATTGCTAATATAAACTCAAGTTCACAAACATCTTGGCCCTGAGTAAGCACAGTCTTTTGTTTGTTTTGGTTTTGTTTTTCTTCCTTGAGAGAAGATCTCATGTAGCCTAGGTTGGCCTCTAACTTGCTATGCAGCTGAGGATGACTTTGTACTTTAACTACTATTTTTTTAATTTATTAATATCATTATTGTGTGCGGATGGAATGTGAATACACATGTGCCATAGTCAATGATGTGGAGGTCGGAGCATAGCTTCCTTCCACTTTATGAGAATTACAGGGCTCAGACTCAGGTCACCAGGCTTGGCAGCAATCACCTACTGAGGCATCTTGCAGGCCCCTGAACTGTTAAAAATTACTTATTAATATCAATGTGTATCTGTATCTGCATATGTGTTTATATATGAGTAGATACATGTGTGAGTATAAGTGCCCATAAGAGTCCAAAAGAGAGCACCAGACCCCCTAAGATCCGGAGTTATAGGTAGCTGTGAACTGCCTCTTGTGGGTGCTGGGAAGCAAATTTGGATCCTCTGTAAGAGCAGTAAATGCTCTTAACCACTGAGCCATCTCTTTAACCCTGTGTGTGAGCAATTTGGGCTTTGTCAGTTGTTCTCAGTTTCTTCTCTCTGGAAGCCTCGGACTGAGGGCTGCTCTTCTTTCCCACGTCTCCTTAGCTTCCTCCATCTTTCTACCCTCCCCCATCAACCCTTCTAACAACCACTTGGGTCCTCTTCAGTTTAGCAGTGTCAAGAGCTAAAAGGTCAGGAGACTGATGGCTAGGCTAACTGGGTGCCCTTGGAGATGCTAATACTCCATCCAGTGCCCAGTATCCAGCAGAGTGTTCAGTCATAGAGGCTGCTATAGTCCCATTTCATGCCTTTTCAACTACTCATTCACATCACAGAATTAAACAACTGAATTTTAAAAAGAGAAAGAAATGAATGGAACATAACATGAACTTCTTAGGAGACAGAGAGGTAGATAAATAAGGGCACAGATGGCATGGTGGTCAGGTGGTTGTGGAGTACTTTCACGTAGATCACACTCTGGGTCTTTTTGCCACTGGCCTCGGCATAGTTGTGTGGTCTTTCTAACCACATATTGCCTTTTCCATCTGCAAGACATCATGCATCTGTAGGGCATCACACATCTGCAGGATATCACACATCTGTAGGACATCATGATCAGGTTAAAGAAAGTGCCTATCATGGACCCTGCAGCTACTTAGAGCTCAGTAAGCATCAGCTGGTCTTCTTGCTGTTGATGTTTTATTATCAGAAATGTTTAATCTTATTTATGTGTATGTGTGCCTGCTTATCTGTATGTGAACCATGTGTGTACAGTGCTCATGGAGGCCAGGAGAGGGTATCAGACCCCCTGGGACTTGAGTGAACTACCCAGTGTGGCTGCTAGGAGCTTAACCCAGGTCCCACGCAAGATCAGCAAGCACTCTTAACTATAGAGCCATCTCTCCAGCCCTGTTAGCAGAAATGTTGTTCTGAGAATCCAAGGTGAGAACTCAAAACTGGCATCTTCACATCTCTAAATGCACTCATAGTGGATTTCTTCAAAGTCTCAACTATATGATGGAATAGTATGACAATTCTTCAAAGTATTAAAAACAGACTTCTCATATGATCCAGAAATTCAACTTCTGGGTCCATATTGAAACTAAAAACAGAGATTCAAAGAGATGCTTGTCTGTCCTGTTTTGAGCAGCACTATCCAGAAGAGGTGGCATGGGGGACAGTAGTAGAATAAGATGGCAGAGAAAGCACCAGGGTACATTGCACATAGAGTCATCTGAGTCCTGTAATATCGAGAGTCAGCATTGCTTTTTAAATGTCTATCTCAGTTGCCTGCATGTACTGGCTCAATGCAAAATGGGTTGTTGATGTGGGAATGTCTTTCTGTACGCTGTGGATATTATTCTTTAAATAAAGGAACTGCTTTGGCCCTTGTCAGGCATCATAGAAGAGGGCAGAGGAATTGGAGCGTAGGTAGGAGAAGGAGGGTGGAGTCAGAGAGATCCAGCTGCCAAGGAGGAAACATGTAAAGGAACACAGGTGAGCCATGGGCCACGTGGCAGGACAGGTTAATGGAAATGGGTTGAATTAAGATGAAAGAGCTAGGACTGGAGAGATGGCTCAGAGGTTAAGAACACTGACTGTTCTTCCAGAGGTCCTGAGTTCAATTCCCAGCAACCACATGGTGGCTCACAACCACCTATGATGACATCTAGTACTCTCTTCTGTATACTTATTTAAATAAATAAATTTAAAAAAGATGAAAGAGCTAGCTATTGATATGCCTGAGACATAGGTCGAACAGCATGGAATTACTATAAGTGTCTGAGTCATTTTTTGGGAAAAAAGTAGCCACAGGTGGGGCTGGATCTCTGGCCCAATGGGGCCAAAAACCTCATTCTACAGGTTGTTTAAAAACTTCGCAAAACACTGAATAAGTTATAAAATCTGAAATGTACTACGAAAAAGGGTTTTCAGAATGACCACCACAACACACAGTAACACACACACACACACACACACACACACACACACACACACACACGAGGGGTCGCAGGGGACCTGGAGAAGGAGAGGAGAGAAGAGGAGAAGGGGTAGGGGAGAGAGTGTCCTGAGAGAGCAGTTTCCATCATTCTCCAATGCTATTTCTGTTTTGTTTCCTAAAAGTGTTGGCTACCCCCAGTTGAAATGGTTTGACTGCTGTCATGACCCCATTCTGGAGAGAGTGCTGACTTTGTTTCTTATTTTGTCAGGTATGAGGGCCATCTCTTCCTGCTGGCATGGATCTATTTCCAGACATGCTCTGTAGAGCCTTAAGTAGACCCTGATATCCCCCACCTCATTGGTTCATGTAGCCCATCAGAACTCTGGCTTCCTAGCCTGGTGGCTTTCTTTTCTCCATAGGATGAGCTGTGCAGGAACCAGCAGGTTAGAAGGACATGGTCTTCCCCACCCCCATGCCCTTGATCTGGGGTACAATATACATACCTAGGAGTCTTGGGGTCCCCATCTTTGCACAAAAGCGCCTGAGCATCTTCCACTGATTTGCCTTGGTAGGTTAATATGGGGATTGGTGTCTTCAGAACACCTTGGGAATAAGGACAAAGGGTGGCCACATCAGTTCTGGAGTCGCACTGCATTTGTAAAAAGCATATTGAGACAATAGTATCTTCCGCTGATCCACCTGGGTTAGGTACTTGTATAGCAGTAATTTACAAAGTAAAATTGATTCTTAAAAAAAAATAATGTCTTGTGATTACACAAATAAATAACATACATTATTGTAGATTATGTGGAAAATATATACATATCCTTCCAAGCGAAATTCATTTGCTTTTCAGTAATATATTTCCCAGCAATTTGGGCAAATCTTGCAGCAGAAGGAAAGACAGCCAACAGAGCACCCTGGAAAGTGCCCCTAGACCCAGGACTTAGTGGGTGTGACTCTGGTTAAGCCACATGAACTCCGAAAGCACCTCCTCTGTAAAGTAATGCCCACCTACTCACATTGCTGGGGTGGCACCATGATGGCCTTGACACCTGTCAGGTAACTGGCTGAGGTCTGGTGCAAAGTGGGTGGTAAATAAAAACACTCCCTGGTTCCTTAGCTGCACTGGTCAGGGCCTAGTCAGAGAAGTGAGTACCAGGGAGCCCAGGCAGGCAATTGAGCCACAGGCCTGAGAAGTAACACACAGGACCCCTGCCAAGGTGGGTCAGAAGACATGGCTACCTCCTGTGAGCTACAGAGTACAGCCCTTGCTGGGCTTGCCCATAAGAGGGAAGAAAGGGCTATTCCTTCCACCCCCACCCCCGCCCCCCGCAGATCATTTCCTTTCCTAGTCCTCAGCAAAAAGACTGAAATAGTTTTCACAAACAGGCCGGGCTGCTTCACTTGCTTTATCCAAATGTAACAAAAGTTCTGCAGGATCCAATAAAGCAATGGTATCCTCCATGGCCCTCTGCAGCCCAGACAGCCCCAGGTCCCCGAGAGCCACCTAGCTGAGGTCTCAGGAGAGGAACGGGGCTCAGGTCTGTCTCTGGAGAATAAATGTTAAACACAGCCATGGTGCTGTGTCAGGGGGCACCTTCTGTTGGCCCTGGGGCAGAGTTGACATGGTTGCCTGTCCCTTGGTTTCCTGTTCTCATTTGCTGATCCGCTCGTATTTCTTTCTTTCTTTCTTTTTTTTTTTTTTTTAAACTTTATTTATTTATTTATTAGCCTTGGTGTTTGCCTGGAACTGGAACTACAGACAGTTGTTAGCTGCCATGTGGGTGCTGGGAATCGAACCCGGGTCCTCTGGAAGAGCAGACGGTGCTCTTAACCGCTGAGCCATCTCTCCAGCCTCCCCCCCCCCCCGTATTTCTTAAATGTCTCCTTTCTGCATCCCTGCTTCCCCCCCCACACACAGTAGTCACCCTGAGAACTTCCACTGTAGAATTCACTGGTCTCAGCTTCCTTCTTCATAGACCAAACAACCTGCCTCTACTCTAGGAACATTCTGGTTGCCCTGCAGCCGAGACCTGAGATGAGGTACAGGTGGCTTCTTGGGAGACAGTGCCAAAAAGCTGAGGGAAGGGACAGGGGATGTGAGGAGAAAGATGTGAATTTTCAAGATCACTGCTTTCAAAATTAGTATCTCATGTTCACTAAGATACGTGTATCTCCAAGGAGGTAGGGGACTCAGCCTCTAGATCCTGTCCCTACTAGGCTGAGGGTGTCATGGGGGGAACCACCCCCGCTGTTCTAGGTGGCATGGGTTCACATAGCTTTGACCCTTCAGGGCACTAACTGGTGGTGGAAACTGGTCTCTGTGTGGATGACAGTGACTGGTTTTTGTCACTTGGATCTCCAGAACCTCAATATCTTTCTCTATAAGATAAGATATTGTCCTGTGGCTGGGTACATGACTGATGGGCTGAACATTGACTTCCTTAGTCCCCTGCTGAATAAAGACGTGTTTGGGGGGGAAATGGCTTGAGCCCATATCATACTCACCTTGCTTAAGGGCATCTTCAACAAGCCTCGTGTGTAAGTTCAAGGCTCTCTGGTCTACCACCATAGAGGTCTCCTTCCCCAGGGCCTGCAGGAAGGCAGCTAACGCAATGGCTCCTGGTGGGCCATCCGTCTCCTCCGGAGGCTCGTGATTGAAATGTGTGGGGAATCCAGTGGTGACTAGTACTGAGCGGGCATGAGACAGTGACAGAGCGGCCCGCAGCAGCTCATCTTTATGTAGCAGGTGCCCGATCCCCCGGTTCCCTGAAATCATAAAAATATCTAGGTGATGTGTTTAAGGTAAAAGCACAGACAGTTTGGACTGGTTTTGATCCTGAAGTCATATGGAGGGATGTGACAGACTGAGTTATTTATAGGGGTGCATTCTCATCTCTAGTCTTTCTGCCTCCTACCTCTCTCTTAGCTAGGGTGGCCACGAGACTGGCCCAGTCTCATGGAGTCTGAAGAGACAATGGGTGCCCTGAGGAGCCTGTCTCTGTACTTCCTATGTTTCACCAAGCACATCTACCCTTTTCTTGTCTGAAATGTTGATAGCTACAGCATGATATGATGGCAGAGCTTCTGGAACCCCAAGAGGCTGGGGAGAGCAGAGTCCCTCCTATTGACCCAGAACTCTCTGAAGACTTGCTATGCATGGAGGTGGCAAAGCATGTTGAAGCTTATTTGTTAGAATAGTTTAGCAAAATCTAACAATTAGAATATAAAGAGGGCAGAAAATGGTATACATTCATTGGAGAGTCTTTCATAAGCCTAAGACAAGGTCTGGGGTACAGTTATTCCAGGTGATCGTAATGCCAGAAAACACAGCAGAAGAGACGGAAAACCACAGAAGGATTGAGAGTAGGTGAGCTATCCCTTAAGGCAACCAGAAGGCTGTCTTGCTTGATAGCCACTAAGAAGCCATGGAGGATGCACCCTAGAACTGCTGCACCAGAGGGCCAGAGGCTACCCATGTGTTCACTGGCTTCTGTTCCCTTTTGGGGGACACCTGGTTGTACACATTGGACTGTGCCTCCTATAATAGAGACAGATATAGACTGCCCTCTAGTGGAGGAGTTGAGCAAATGAAGAGCCATCCATTGTCTTTGTAGAGAAACCCAGTTAATCCTGGGAGACACAGATGAGGGGCAACAGCTAGTGCTAAGGTTGCCCAGCTAGGCCCAGCTGAACAACACCACTTCCTGACTCTTGTCCACACTGTCATGCCCTCACATGTTCTTCCCTACGAGTGCCATATGGAAGCAGAGTGTGACTCAGAACTTCCACCCCAGCTGAGCTGCCTCAGAGCAGGCCACAGGGATGTGAGGGATGTCAACTGTGTTGATACAGTTGAGGTTCACAGAGAGACTTAAGGATGCTGGGTTTGCATCCCCGGTATGGAGGTACCTCTTCAGACCGAGACAGGAACAATTCCAATGCAGGACCTGGCACATGATAGCTGTGTCCTTAGTCCTATATCTGGGTTTTCCTACATGAAAAGTGAGGTTGGCATCAAGATGGAGGGAGTCTGTGGGGACAGAGCTACTGGAAGTTGGAGAGTAGGAAGTGATTTTTCCTTAGACTTTTTACAATTCTCTCATCTAGTCTCTGGCATCCCTAATAAAGTAGTCACAGGTATGTGTAAAATTTAGGGAGAAGCATGTACACTGTGGAATTGCTTATGGGGTCAATTAATGGATTAATAGTCAAATGGTGGCACACTCAGACAATGAAGTTTTATGCAAACATTAAAAATGATGTGGTGAACTAATTGGGTGTAGTGGCTCTTTCCTGTGATCCCAGTTCTCTTCCTGGGAGAGTTCAGAGCTAGCCTGGGATATAAACAGACAGTACATAGATTCTGTAGAGATGATTTTATAATGTAGAAAGTCATTACAGTTTATTCAAAAGTCCTAAAATAGTATTATGGTGAGGCTCCAGTGCATATATTTTTATATGCAAAGATAAGTACATTAGTAGCAAATATAAGCCTGTTAATAGTTTATTGACTGTGATAAATTCTAGTATTTTTAAAAAAGTGTGCAAGTATGTGTGTGTTTGTCTGTATTCTTGTGCGTGTGTGTTTGTGCAATGGAGGCCTGAGACTGAGGTCATGTCTCTTCTTTGATTCCTTACTTTAGTTCACTTCTTCCTTCCTTTCTTTGAGGCAGAAAGAGCTCACTGATTTGGCTAGGCTGACTGGCCAATGATCCCCAAAGATCTACCTGTCTGCCTCCTTAGTTTTGGGATTCTAGGCACACACTGCTGTCTCTGCTTCTTGTGTGTGCTCGGGACTGAACCCAGCCCCCTTCTCCATGCTGGCATGGCACACATGCACAGACTTAACCAACTGGCTCCAGGATTCCAGTAATATTTTATTGATTTTTCTCTTTTATATACATTTTTCTTTAACTTAATTTTATTAATTAATTAGATTCATTTTTGAGACTGGATCAAGCCCCAGTCTTGAATTAATAGTCCATCTGCCTCAGTCTCTTATGTACAGGGATCAGAGGCATGCACCACGATTGTGGCTATGTTCATGCATTTTCCGATGTTCCTACAAGGAACATGAAATAATGATGACAAGATAGAGAAGAATAGGAGCATTTGTGAAACAAAATTGGGTGTAATGTGTTTCTTGGACTATGATGAGTATTAACAAGGGAGCAAGAGGAGAGAGTTTGGGCGGCTGAAAGCTTTGTGCATATATGATGACTTTATTACCAGTGCAAAAACCATTACTATAAATCTTGCACCGTCCATATCCTCCAGACAGACACTTCAAATGCAAGTCAATGTCCTCTTAAAAATGACTGAGTGTCTCTATTAATAAGCTCAGTGAGTAATGCCCAGCACATAGCACACCACCATTAATCTTACATCTGCTTACTTGAATAGGAATCAAAATCATCTATTGTTCGTTCAGACTGAGGATGGTTTTTCACAGATGAAATCAGCACATCAGACAGTCATAAATCTGCCTCTCCTGGGGCTCATGCTTCAAGCCTCACCCCAGTCTGCAGGAGCGCCTATGGGAGACATTGTGTCTGACCTTTCGGCTCACCTTGACTAGGCAATGGGTGAACCGAGGTGGCAGTAAATCTACTGTCAACATCTTAATTTAAACTCAAAGCTAATTTCAGAGCTAATAATTCATCTTTCCTCATGAGGCTGTGTTAGATAGTGGTGCCATCAGCTTGAGTAAGACTGTCTGGGAGGGAAAAATTATTATGGAAAAAATGTAAAATATATACCAGGAGAGTGCTGGAGTGCTCTTAACTACATGCATTTCCTTGTGACCCTGTGTGTGAGTTTGTGTATGCACATGCATGCGCATGCCTATGTGTGTGTCATAGCATGCATGTGGAGGTCGGAGGACAATCAACAAGAGTTGATTCTTTCCTACCACATGGGGCCTGGGGATCAAATTGAAGTCATCAGTTTGTTAGCAAGTGTCTTTAGCCACTAAGCCTTTACATTAGTCCTGGGTCATACTTTCTAGTTGCCCAGGCAAGAATATATAGGACTCTATATGCACCTACCACAAGCATGTCCTAGGCATATATGATAAATTTACTATGTATTTTTATGTAAATGACAGTCATTACAAAATGAAAAATCAAGCCATAAAACATGCCTGATAGTTTACCAGGGAGCTTAGCAATTATCTTTATTCCAGCCCTAGGGCACAGAAGCAGCCATCTTTAAGGTAGTCTGCTTCCTTGAATCTTTGGGCTGGCCATCAGGGGTTGTTAACTGCCCAGGCAAGAACATGACACATAATTTATATTTCAGATTCTAATTTATACAGCAGGTATAAACCATGGCCAACAGAGTCAGTGGACAAAGGGTCAATATCTGCACCAAGCATCTACTGGGAATGTAGAGTGTAGGATATTTCTTAATCTTCTATGCTTTGGTTTCTTTTACTAACTGAAGTTAAAAACAAAACAACAATGAACAAAACCTGACTCATAGAGACGGCAGAGCATTTACTGTGATGGAACATGCATCTGCCACTGCCCAGCAGGAATAACTGTAGCACTAATGTTCTTGCTATTTATGTAGCACAACCCTGGCAGGGAAGTGTAATTCTCAATGAGGAAACAGAGGCAGAATTACCCAGCAATTATCTCATGAAGGCAGGCCATCAGACTAAACAAAGCAGTGGGTGACACAGTGCCCTCTGCTGGCTACCTGGAATTAGAACTTCATCTCCCAGATGCAGATCAACCTGGAAGAGAAAACCTTTCAACCAGGTTCTGGTCAACCTCCTAATTAGAATCAGCAGGCTCCCTGGAAGGTCCCACCAGCCTTACCCCATGCTTAGAAAGCTGGCAGCTAAACTGAGTGGTGGTGCATGCTTGTAATTCCAGCTCTTGGGAGGCAGAGGCAGGCAGAGGCAGGCAGATCTCTTGTGAGTTCAAGGCCAACCTGGTCTACAAAAGTGAGTTCCAGGACAGAGCTGGGACTGTTACACAGAGAAACTCTGTCTTAAAAAAGCAAAACAAAAACAAAAAAAAAAAAAAAAGAAAACTAGTGGCTTACAGATTGAAGAAGGGCAGTTATTTCCCTGAGATACAAATACAGTAAGCAATCAGGCTGCACTCTGCTGTAAGGCTGCAGTTGCCTGGCCCTGCCCTGAGATCCCCGGATGAAAAGCAATCTTATGCTCCCAGTCATGAGGCTCAGTGTTTAAGATATGCATATATATGGGTTTTTTTTTTTTCTCTTTTTCCAGGACACTGACTTAGAATGGGAAGGTTGGGATATTAATAAATATACTTGTAACTTTGTTGCTGTTGTTTGTTTTATTGAGACAGAGTCTCCTGTAGCTCAGGCTAGTCTCAAGCTCTCTATGTAGCTAAGGATGATCTTGAACTTCCAGTCCCCCTGTGTCCATCTCCCAAGCACTGGGTTGCCAGACATGCATCATAGTTATATTGATGACTTTTGTAAAACAGCAATAGTTGCTTATTTAGGAACATCCACCTTCCTGGCTTCCTCCCTCAAAGGTTTATTTACTTCTATGTGTATAAGTATTTCCCCTGCATGTATATAAATGCTCTAATTGCATGTTGTGTCCATGGAAACCAGAATAGGGTGGGTGCTGGATCCTCTGGAATTGGAGTTACACATGGTCATTAGCCACTATGTGAGGGCTGAGAGTCTATCCCTGGTCCTCTGCATAAACAGCAAATATGTTTAACTTCAGCGTTATCTCTCTAGCCTCTAACAGCTTTTTTTTCTCTTGTGCTGGAGACTGAAGTTGTATCTTGTGTGTTCCAAGCTACATTGTTGAACTACACCTCTGGCCCTTGTTCATTCTTACTTATTTGGCTCATTTGATTCTGGGTGGCAATTCACCCAGCTAAAAAACTCACTCACATGCTTAGTGGTGGAATTTAGAAAAGCATCATCCATGAAGAAAATAAAAGTCACCTATAATGTCTCTACCTACAGACCCCGTGATGATTTGAGTAAGAATGGTCCCCATAGGCTTGTATATTGAATGCTTAGTTACCAGGAGAAACTGTTTAACAGAGTTGGGAGGGTCAGGAGGTGTGGCCTTGATAGAGGAAGTGTGTCATCTGTGCATCCATGCATGTGTGCTCACACATGCCATGCTATGAATATGGATGTCAGGGGACATCGTGTACAAGTGTGCTCTCCTTTCAGTATGTGGCTCCTGGGGATGGGACTCAGGCTGCCAGTCTTGGCTGCAAGGGCCTTAACCAGCTGAGATACCTCACAGACCAGTGTAAGCATTATAAGGAACTATAGTGTGGATAGTTTGGATAATTTTATCTTGCCTTTTTCATGGAGGCCTTCAGTCAGTAGGTGTAAATGTTTTGATTACTTATTATTTATTCACTATATATTTATTGTGTGTGTGTGTGGTAGATGTAGGTGTGCATGTGGTTGTACATGCAATGTGTGTATGGAGACCAGGGGTCAATGTTAAAGGTCTTCCTCAATCACTCCTGTTCTTCGAGATGGTCTTTCACTGACCCTAAAGCTCATTGATTTAGCTAGGCTGGGTGGCCAGAAGCTCCAGAGGTCTATTTGTCTATACAGCCTCCAGCACATACATACATACACATACACACTCACACATATATACAAACATACACACTCACACTAATACACATATATACATACATACCCACATGCACACACATATACACACACACTCACAAACACACACATATACACATACACACACAAACACACATATACACACACACATATATACATATACATAAACACATTCACACATTCACACATACATACAAAATCACACACTCACACACACATGCACACATACACACACACAGGTTTTTGCATGGGTTCTGAACTCAGGTCCTCATGTCTGAGCAACAGGAAATTTCCCCACTGAACCAAATTCTCAGCCTTGGATACTTTGTTCTTACCTGGGTCTATGGCTATCATGGACTCTAGCTCTCTGATCTTTTGAACAGCAGCGGCTGACACTATGCTGTAATGCAAAGGGTCTTTGGAAATGGCGTGGCCTTCTGGAACCATCCCAGGAGTCAGACAACTGGCTGGAGACACAGCGTCCTTCAGGATCATCACTGAGCAGCCTGGAGTGCTGGTGAAGGCCAGTGGAGCCCCTGGAACACATAACAGGTAGGGCTGTGACATCACCCCAACAAGCCCCATCCATGATGGACAGGGAAGGTGGCCCTGGCACCAACTCCATCAACAGAATTTGCTATGCCATATGCTGGCACCAAGGTCAGAATGAGCTACGGTACGGCTAGACCAATGCCCTCTCCTTTTTAGGAAAGTGGACGTGAGTAAAGTGAGGCACTGCCACAGCTGGAGCAGGAGCTCTAAGATCCTGTCCATCACAGTTATGGACATCAGAAAGATGAACTCTCACTTTACCTTGGAGCAGATGTTAATGTACAAAGTTTCTATTTCAGATCATTTATATCTTTCTTAAGACAACAACAAAACCCTCCTCCTGCTACACTATAGCCATAAGCAGTACACTAGCATCATCCTCAGAAGTGGCTGCAGCATGGATGATGCATTCAAGTTTCAGGTGTGACTCTATCCCTTCTACACATATCTGTTATGTTCTGAAATAATGGCCATGCCTTGCTGTCAGTACTGAGCTGGGAAATACAGATACAAGTGTTTAGCAAAGTCCTGGGTACCGAGTAATCGCCCAGCCATGGTTTGCATCAGTGAGACAGGCACCGAATCATCTCTTTGTCCTTACGTCTGGATTCTAGATGCTTACTACTTAGTACACTGACTTCTTTCTGCCTTCTTTGATATTCCTTTACCTCTGCCCAGCTATGAGCTCCTTAAGATGAGGCACCATTTTTTTTCTTTAACTCAGATACCCACATAATGTCTTATACATAGTAGGTGTTAAATAAATGTCAATGTGAGATGAGTACATGACATATTAGATTTTACAAATTATAACATTTCTTGGATTTAATAAAAAGCCATGGTCATCCAACATTCAAAAGGACTATCTACTGATAGATACATAAGCTTTGTGTGTGACCTATAAAAGGGTCCTGGAGGAATGGTTACCTTTGCGTGTGTGTGTGTGTGTGTGTGTGTGTGTGTGTGTGTGTGTGTGTGTGTATGTGTGTGTCTGTGTGTCTCTGTGTGTGAGTGTGAGATAGCACCTAAAAGAGGTCTCTTGAAAGCCAGGGACACCCAAGAGTATCAGACTCAGAATGTAGTTGATGCTTTACCCTCAACAGTTATGTGGGGTGTGGAGCAGTAATTCCATTGCCAAGGAAATTTACACACTGATGTGTGAGAATGAGTGCTTGTTGCCTCTGACAGTGACAGATGTAAGATAGCTAGGGTGTGTTGGCATGCTTCCAGCTATGGGATCCATGTTACAGGCACATCCCTTGGTGGGTGGCAGGAGAGCCATCAGCCTGCTGTCCGGGGTACATTTATTACCTGTGGTGCTTTGAAAGAAAGCCTCCAAAGGGAGTGGTACTAAGGGGAAGTGTGGTCTTGTTGGAGGAAGTGTGTCACTGTGGAGGCGGACTTTGAGGTCTTATATATGCACAATTCACCCCTATTAGTCAGTTCATTTCCTGTTGCATTCTGATCAAGATGTAGTCAGCACTATGCCTTTCTGTACACCCCCATACTCCTCACCATGATGATAATAGACTGAACCTCTGGCACTGTAAACCAACACCTCAATTAAATGTTTTTCTTTATAGGAGCCGTGGTCATGGTGTCTTTTCACAGCAATAGGAACCCTGACTAAGACACTGCCTGTGTACAAATGTGTCCCTTCCCCCATTCCATACCTAGAAATGAGCACAAGCTTCCTGAGGACACAGCATTGCATTCTTGAGATCTGAGTTTATGCCTGTTCTCGGTGGTTCTCAGTGCATGGACTTTTAAATAAACAGTAGGAGCCCATGGATTGTGCATCTATGTCTTGTTGCCATAATTATCGGGAAGATATTCTGATAGTTGAGTTCTCATGACGCCGTTGAGACAGCTCTAACTTGACTCTTTATAGTGAGATGGCTGACCTGTCTATGACAATGGACTCCAGTGGTTACTACTATCAGTATTTCCATAACATTCCAGTTACTGGAAACCAAGGGGCGCCCTCCTATGCCTGTTGATGGTAATGCTAGTCTAGCCCTTTTGTGTGTTATAAGGGAAGGGCTGCTGCGGCTGCTGCTTTTAGATCTTAGTACCCATCCAACTACTGGTTGGACACTAATATTCAAAAGAAGTATATTTGTGCATGTGGTGAAGACAAATATATTATTATTTCTTCTTGTCATTCACCTTTAAAAGCACAATATAATTGGCACAGAGAGGTGGTTCAGCAGTGAAAAATATTTGCTGCTCTTGCAGAGGACTTGGGTTTGGTTCCCAGCACCCACACTGCCTGTAATTCAGTTCCAGGGGATCTGATATACTCTCCTGGCCCTTGTTGGCATCAGGCACACACAAGCTACACACATATACATGCAGGCAAAACGTTTGTACACATTAAAAAACAAATCTTTAAAAATAGAACAGAACATCTAGTCACAAAGCACTTACATTAGAAATCACATACATTCTAGCAAGGAGTTGAAGTGTACAGGAGGGTGGGCAGTGCGCCAACACTGCCCTCTTCTGAGAGAAGCTAGATTTGTTATTGAGAGGTGCTGAGACTGATCCTTAGTGGATACTGAGAAACTTCATTGTAAAATCCTACTGTGTTTCTTGATTCCATCCTTTTGCTTCCAAGACTAACCCAGTCTCAAAAGGTGAAGCTGAAGATTGGTTCTTCCATCAGATTAAGCTGTGAAGCTTCATCAGATGGAAAAGTATTTCATCAAAAGGTGCTTGTGGTAAAGACCAGCTGCTATGGTGAGGGGACTTAGCCCTGGGACTAAATGAAGAAAGAGGAAGAGACACTGAAGACCTTTAGCCTATGTTTATGTCTGCTCCCCAGTGCTGGGGTCAAACACAGGGCTTGGGTGTACTGGAAGTGCTCTACCACTGAGCTACATCCCCAACTCTAGGCTCCTGTTGTTTCTGAGTTTAAGTCATTAGTCTGCAAATCTGTGCTTTCAAGAACTTCAGACCCACTGAGTTACACCTGAGATCAAGATAATTGTGCCCTTGAGCCCCAACGTACTGCAACTGATGAGTGCTTCCAGACCGGTCAGCTGTGAAGGCCAGAACACTGGGATGTCCTCGGGCTGACAGGCCACATAATTCCCATAGTCAGGTTTGGAAAGCGCCTTGATTCCCAAAAGTTCTGTGATGGAAAAAGAAATCAGATTTCTCTGGTCAGCACCATCCACACGAATGCACTGAGTACTTTATGGATCTTTTTTCCAAAAGAAACACTAGTTGTAGCATTATCTTAGATGAGAAAGGAGAAAGAGAAGGAATAGGAGGAAGAGGAAGAAGAGGTGGTGATGTCAGGCTAGGAGGTGAAATTTTAACAGATAAGGATGTCTTGCAACTCAAGGCCCTGTACAATCAGGCCTGACATCTCAAATTGCATTATGTGGTTTCTGGAGCCTACAGTGTGTTGAGCTTAGTACTGCCCTTTGTAGCACAGATTCCTAACAGTGTACCATCTTGATACAGACTGATAAAGTTACACAGCTGTAATCTGTTATCTCTACCAGCAGCCCTAGCCTGGTTAACAGTTATTGACATGCTGCCACAGGGCTGATGAAGACAAGGATTATGTGGCAGGCCCAGTTTGCCCACATTAATAAGACAAGTCAGTAGACATCTCTGGGTGGCCCCGAGACTGTTTTAGGTGAAGAAGGCCGGTAGTGCTGATAGGATTTTCATAGAATGTCAGGTCTTTGATAATTCTGTTTGACTACAAAGCTGGGCAAACTCAAGTACACGGACCATGGTTCTCACCCAGGCCAACCCGAAGCCCTTCTGAGACCCTCTGGGAGCTCCAAAAAGCCTGGGCAGCATCCAGATTTTTGATCTTCATCCTTGGTGAAGGCCATTTACTCTCAGGCTAAGCTTACACTCACGACTTTCAGTCCAAATGTAAGTTTGAGTTTTTTTACTTATCAATATTGATGTGTGTGTGTGTGTATGTGTGTGTGTGTGTGTGTGTGTGTGTGTGTGTGTGTGTGTGTGTTAGTGTATGGGTTATCCAAGATTGTAAGCAACACATACAGGCATGCAGATGTCAGAGGACAACTTGAAACAGAGTCCCATGCAGCATGCTCCAAGGACCGTGTGATGCTCATAGGAGTTTTGTGTGCATCACAAATCCTCAAGATGAAGCCTTGAGGTCTTGGTCTGGCAAGGTGGTGGTGTCTTAAACAAAGGTCACCTGGTATGGACCTCTGGGCTTTGCTCAGGCCCTCATCCCTGAGACTCCCCTAATAACAGCATAAACTCTAAGGTGCTCCGCAGGCCCATGCTGGAATCACAGCTTGGGTGGACACTGACCTGGGTCGCCAATGTGGATGGGCTGTCCTTGCTGTCCGCCCACTGACTGAGTGGCCTGCAACAGCCTTTCCAGCTTGTCCTTGGGAATGGGTCTCATTGTGACCACTAGAGGGCAGCAGAAGTCAGCGATGGTGGCGCATGGCACCGTGGTCTGTCGGATCAAGTGAATTTGTAGGGGAAGAAATAAAAAGGAATTAACACAGATTCAAGCCCCTAGTGCTCACAGTTTAAGAAGCCTCATGAAACAAGAGGTTCCAGCAGCTGCTGTAGAAACAGGCCTTCTGATTTCAGGAGCTACATAGATGGGGTGCTTAGTCGATGATGAGTAACTTTGTAGTGGGGGAGTGCTGAGAGGAGATCTTGATTTTTTTATCTGTCAACATTTGACACATCTTCTAAGCTGGAAGGAGTAATATTTTAACCCCATAAAAGAAAATTCATGGGTGGCCTGTATCTGCAGCCCTAGCACTTGGGGAGGGGTCAGGAGAACAGAGTTTAAGCCCTGACTCCTTTGGGTGTTTTAAGGTTAGCCTAGGTTACACAGTAAGAGCCTGTCTTAATACATAAACACATGGTGGGGGGCAAAGAGGTGAGGGGAAGAAGAAAATTAATATTTCAAAGGAAATCAATACTATCCCAAATGTTCAAATGTAGTTACCAGAGCATTCTACAGGGAAAACAACATGCTTTCCCACGAACATCTAAGAAAACAGAATGGCAGATCTACTACCATTGTCATTTTGGGGTAATGTAGGGTGTCTCTGAGAGTGTAAGAACTGTACTGTGATAGGAAGCTATCTGAAATCAGCCACAACGCTACAGGATCTGTTGATCCAACAGTCCTTTGTCGCCAACATTTAGAACAGAAGGAAATGCTACATTTCAGCTGAGGTTTATGAAACACACACACACACACACACACACACACACACACACTCACACACACACACACACACACACACTCACACTTTCCCATTCTAGTCTCACAGGCCTCTTGTTCTTTTACATGGATCTCAAAAAGACTGTGAGGTTCTGACAAAATCAAGGCAAAAGGGAGCAGATGACCCCAGGAGTCTGCTCCACCTTTAGAACCCACTGGGAAGGCATCTGTCCCTGGATGCTCCAGGGTGGTTCTGCACAGGGCAACCCATGTGACTTTCACTTGTGGGACATTTCCCCCCCCCCCCCCTGCAATGGGGCTTGTGACAGGCTTAGGACACAGCCAGTTTCATGATCCACTGGGACAACCTTGGCTGGCACTTAACTGGCTTGCTGTTGCCACCCTGGTATGCTGCCAGCCTGGTGTCTGTATGACAGCACTTGGGACAGAGAGCGGGGACATGTAGGCCACTTGCAAAGCCAGGCAGTGCTCCTCTGTGTAGGTCTATCCAGGCCATCAGTCAAATTCAAGGTGGCTGTATAACCACCTCTCTCTCGGGATCGAAGGACAGTGGGGTCAGGTCAGGTTGCTGTAGACTGAAAACTGTATGGTAACCATGGAGGGGGGCAGTGAGGTGTCACGGATAAATGACAGGCTGTAGTTAGCATCTCTTGTGGACACCTGTGCCTCTGTGCAAAGCGTTGTTCAGCCACCACCTAGCCCAGAGTGTGGTTCAGTTGGCTCTGGGATTCCAGCAAGTCCCTGTCTCACCCTTTAGGTCTTATTTTCTTCATTTCAAATGAGGGGCTTTGCCAGTGAGTCTGAGGCTATCCCAGCTCTTCCTCATAATTCCCTAGTGCTCCTTAAAGGGCAGTGCAGAATGTGGACAATCTTGTTTCTGACCTCATGCAATCCAGGCCTCTCTGACAGGAGCCAAAGGGGACACTGTAACAAATAGTGTTCAAGATGGAATGTCCAGTCACTGAAAGCAGGGAGGCCTGGAGACTGGTCATTTCACGGGAAGCCTGGAGACTGGTTATTTCACAGGGAGGCCTGGAGACTGGTCATTTCACAGGGAGGCCTGGAGACTGGTCATTTCACAGGGAGGCCTGGAGACTGGTCATTTCACAGGGAGGCCTGGAGACTGGTCATTTATAGGGAGGCTTGGAGAACACTGATCTGGAGAGTGATCGCCCAGATTTGTCCCAAAAGCATCAGGGAAGGAAACACGTGATTGGGAGCTGTTCTTCCCCCACTTGACTCATTTCAGCAGGAATAAAAGCCCCTCAGCTCATCCTCAGTCAGTCCCCAACAGCAAGCCTGTCCCAGGAGAGGCCACCCTTCCTTCTGTTTTTAATCATCAATGCCCAATCAAAACCAGGCATGGCGACCCCTGTGCTTGTAATTTTAGCCCTGGGCAGACAAGAGCATCTCCAGGGCTCTCTGGCCAGCCACCCTAGCCTTAACCAGTGAACCCCAGGTCCCAATAAGAGACCTTGTCTCAGAAAACAAGGTGAGGCCAGTGAGATGACTCAGCAGCTTGCTGCCATGCCTGCTGACTTGCGTTTGGTTCCCAAGACTCACATGATAGAAGCAAAGAACTGATTTATTTAAATTCTCCTCCAGCCTCCACAAGTGAATCACACTCTCTGCATCATCCTTTCTCCAAATCAATGCAATGCAACAGAAAACAAGGTGTACTGACCTTTAAGAACACAGGTTGACCTCTGGCCTGAGCACACTGTATTCATATACATACGTATGCACCCATGTGCACTCTCTTTCTCTTTCCCTCTCTCTCTCTCTCTCTCTCACTCACACCACACTCCAAATGGCTTTGATTGACTCAGTTGTAACTAACTTTTCAACAGGGCCACACTGGATGCTACAGTCATATCAGGTTGGTTCAGAGGCTAATGGCTTTCCCTGGGAGAAAGAGCGACTGAGCTGGAGCCGACCTTAGGGTTTCTGCTTCTTGTATCAATGTTCTCTCCACCACAGGAAATTCCAACTCCATCCACATTTTCAAGCCATTCTGACCAGGGGTGTGGCCTTACCTTGTATGCTCCTGTGTAGCTAAGATCTGCTGAGTCTCTTCTGGAGATCCCTGCCTGTTCCAAGGCCTCATCTATTGAGAAGCTACAGTCCACAATGAAGGTCACCATGTCCTTCAGCTGCTCTGAGTACTCTTCTAGTGAGGCCAGGGTGTCTGTGCAGGTGCCAAACTCATATTTCTGGAACTGTGGACAAATGGTCCTGGGGATACAAAGCAAAGCTCACAGCTCCCTGGATTTACTATGGTCCCCTGATGATGCCCTTTTTAAAAGGGCAGTGGAGGTGATATCTGAGGTTGACATGTCTAGGGAACTTGGTTTCTGCCTATGGACTTGGCTAGGGTTCCTGAAGCATGACCATAACAAAGCTACTGAATCTACACATGCATAACATAACCTGGGGTTCCCACCACATTCAATTTCGTAAGTCTCAACATGAAATCAGTCAGACACACAAGAATAAAATATTGGACTTTCCACCATGGAGGGAATGCTGGCCAACCCAGACAGAGAATGGTGGTCTCCAGGAACCTCTCAGAGTTTACAGCATAAGGCCTCCCCTCTCCATAGGGAAACTCTCCTGTGAGGTTGAAGGCCCCACGTGGTACAGCCTTACCTCTGCCTACCCAACTTTCCACTCATGTTCCAGGGGGCAGGGGGTTGTAGGATAGCCACCTTCAGATACCTGCTACATAGAGCAACTAGTGTCTAGATGGTGGAGAGACATAGGGCACTGAGGAGTCTTCCTCTTCTGCTATGCTAGTCTGGATCTCGAGTGTCTCCCAGAAGCCCATGATCTGAATGCAAGCTCCCAGCCTGTGGAGTTGGTGGAAGGTATGGACCTTTAGAAGGTGAGGGACGAGTGAGAGGAAGTTAGGTCATTGGGGACATCTCCTTGAAGAGGATGCTACATTCTCATTGTCTTTCTGTCGCGTGAGCAGCTTTGCTTCATTCTATGTCCCCTGCTGTTCTGTGCTGCCTTGCCAAGGCCCAAGCAATAGCCAGTCCACCATGGACTGGACCCTCCAAACGAGTCAACCAAAACAAGCCATTCTGTCTTTACGATGTTTGTCTTGAACATTTTCTCATATTGTTGGAAGTTAACAACCCACAAAGGGGAGGTGTTGGGTCTTGAGGCATAAATAGGAGTTCACATGTTGGTTAAGGAGGAAAGCACGCCCAGGCAGAGGTGGCAGAATGTACAAAATGTAGAGGCTCTGAGTGTGGGAACCATGGGAAACATGCTCCAGGAGGTGCCAAGCTGGTAACACAGAAAGTACTGCCTCAGGCCCTAGTAGCATTTTTGAGGTGCACTCTCTCATCCTTGGGTGTTCAGAATGACAATGGGAAGCCTTCTGTCTGGGGAGAGATGCCCTGAGTATCAGGAGAAGCTGAGCTGAGACCGGTCACCACTAGTCTTGAGATGGGGCTAAGGCACAAGCCAAAGGCTTTGAAATAGTAGAGTCACGTGACCAGATGTGGACTCAGAAAAAGGCCAATTTTGAGAGTAGGCAGAAAAGCGGGACACAGAGGGAGGAGAGACCAGTTACAATAACAGTCTAGGTCAGAGAAAGTAGAGCGATAGCTAGCCTCGCAGAGGAAGCTGGGGCACAGTGGAGAGGCCTAGAGGCAGGGTTTATAGGGCCACCTGTAAGGCTTGCCATGCAGTGCCCTAATGTGTGGAAAGACATGTAGTGAATGCCTGCCACTAGCTAGGTCCAAACCCTCTATATGATCTTTTCCCTGTATTTCTACACCTGATATTTACTTTATAAACTGGATTAGCAGTAATTGTAATGATACACTGTTGTAGAGGTTATTTAAAACATTGAGTTATTTATTCCTGGAATTTTCCATGCAATATTTTTAGACACTGGTCACCCGTGAGTAACTGAAACTGTGGAACGTGAGCAGGAACTAAGAGGGACATCTACTGTTTAGGAGTCTAGGCAAACATGTACAGTACAAACGGCATTTTCCTCTGGAGCTTAGTGTGCAAGTACTTTTCTCCTTAATTCTGTGCAAGGGCTTTCTGGTAGGAATGAATAAGTGACAGGTACCTGTCATGGTTAATTTTAATTATCAATTTGATGCTATCTAGAATCACTTGGGTAGAGGGCCTCAGGTTGGCCTGTAAGAATGTCTTTGGGGGATTGTATAAGGAGGAAGACCCATCTCCTGTGGGTGGCACATTCCCTCAGCAAGGGGATCCTGAGAATGAAGAGAGAGAGAGAGAGAGAGAGAGAGAGAGAGAGAGAGAGAGAGAGAGAGAGCGCTGAGCACAGGCATGCATGCATTAGATTATTGCTCTTGGCCCAGGCATGGTAGTGCACACCTTTAATCGAAGCACACAAGAAACAGAGGTAGACAGATCTCTATGAGTTCAAGACCAACCTGGTCTACATAGCTAGTTTTCAGCCAGTCAAGAGTATATAGTGAGATCCTATCTCAAAAAATTATTGTTTTCTTTTCTTGACTATGGATATAATGTAACTGGCTGTTTAAGCCACTGTCCCTGCCTCTCTGGTAACTGTGAGCTAAAATAGTTGCTTTTGTCAGAATACTTTATCATGCCAATAGGAAATGGAACAAGACACTGCCCACAGGGTTTCTCCAGACCTGAGGCAGGGGCAGGGGCAGGTGTAGGGTTAGAAGACAGGCTATGGAGTAGGAAAGGTAGAGAAGGCAGCTTACTCCTGAACAGGGGTCATATGATGCGCCATACCAGGACCTGTGTGGTCCTTTAGACAGGATCAGTGAACCCAGATCTACAGCATCTTGCTGTACTTATGTCCTACCATAGCACAGGCTTCTTACCTCACATCTGGACCAGTACTCAAGCGAGGCAGCACCTTCTCTGGATCACTTTGACCCAGTAGGGGCAGAGGACCATGGTTGGCCTGGCAGAAACTTTTGAAGGCTGGTGCTAGGTATCTGGGTAGGACCACCACACTCGCTGGTTGGAGTCCTGGATTGGGTAGGAGATGGAACAGAGGCACATGTGATTGATGCTTGCAGACCCTTGTTAATTCCATTTTTGATTGACTTGTTTCAGATGCATACGAAAGTGTACTTAAGTATGCAGCTTAGCTGTGTGACACCTATCTTACCATCCAGGAGGCTGAAGCAGGAGAGCACAAGTTTGAGGTCAAGCCTGGGCTACATAGTGAGACCCTATCTCAACAAACAAACAAAGTGTACAGTATAGGACTTTTACACAATACATACATCCACCTAGCAATCACCTAGACTATGAGACAGTATGGTCAGCTCCTCAGAGTTACCACCCTGGCTGTTCCATCTATGATACCACTATCCCAACTTCTAACCCACACATGACTCATCACTGGACTTAATATAATGGAATCATATATCATATATACTTTAAGTCCTAATTCTTTCACTAACATCTAGGGATTGATCCATATCAACACACTTAGTGGTAGTCTGTTCACGAGCTATGGTATGTGGTAAATACACACAATGAGAACTGAGCCCTGTCTATTGGGGGGTGACTTTTGACTTGGGTAATTGCAAATGACACCACCATGAGCATTATAGAGCACACATTTGGGGAGTAAACATGTGCTGCCCTGTTTGACATTCACCTGGGCTTATAGTAAAAATCAACCTGGTCAGATTTCCTGGACAATGCCCAGCAACTTCCCATTGTGGCTCTACTGATTGGCATAGCCACCCATGGTGGGCATCTCTGGCATTTGGTGCTGCCCATCTGTTTCCTTTTTACAGCCGGGCAGATGTATCATGGGGGTCACACTGTGAATGTGATGTGCTCTTCTGGTTATGTGTCTCATCCCATGGCACAAGCACCTTGAAGGAAGGACATCTTTTTGGTTCATAGTTACAGAGGAAGGATATGGCTATTGTATGAGCGGGCTATGGCAGCAAGAGGCAGCTGGTCATGTTGTGTCCACACTCAGGAGGTAAAGAATGCTGGCATTCAGCTAGCTTTTCCTTTTTTAATCAGTCCTGGATCCATGGAATGATATCACAAATATTTAGTTCCCTAGAATCTTCATATGTCAGTAATGTAATCTAGAGAACCATTCATAAACATGCTTGGTTTCCATGGTGATTCTAAATATCACCAAGTTGACAGCCAAGATTTACCATCTCTTGCTTGGTGACTGACATGACCCAGTGCCCCTCATCTGTGTTGCTGTCTTTTGGCTAATCTTGTGCAGATGTTGACTGTTGGTGATTCATTGCTGGAGAGGGCACATAATCTCAACAGGAAGGTGGAGAACATTTGTTTGCAGACCATGAGTTCCTCTGAAGGCAAATGGCCAGCCTGGGGATTGGAAAATTCTCTGGTTTTTAATGCAGCTGACTCTGATCTTGAATCTAGACCCCCCCCACCCCAATGCCCAGCTCTATTACTCCACCAGTGAAGTATCTTTTCATCTCTTGCTCTCAGTTTTCCCACCTGGAAGCTGGTACTAATCATGTTTCTCTCAAAGAGACCTCCATCAGTTATATGCTGTCAACATCACATCATTGTTAAAGGAATAGTGCCAGAAAATAAAACAGTATGTTCGACATAGTCTCTTTTGTATAAAAGTGGTGAGGGAGCTCAAAGGGAACACATCTGCATAATACCATGGTGACAAGCCTGCAGGGAACTTGTCTGTTCTTCTCTACACCTTTCTCAGTGCTAGAGAACTAAGCTGGAGTAGGTCCTCAGAAGCCGATGACCTGGAACTTGGGTTCCTCTTCAGTGGTTCTCAGCCGTCCTAATTCTGTGACTCTTCAATTCAGTTCATGTTGTGGTGACCCCCTTTCCCATAAAGCTGTTTCATTGATATTTCATAACTTTAATTTTGCTAGCTCTTATGAACTGTAACGTAAACATCTGATATTCATGATATAATATGCACCCAAGGGATCCTGACCCCTGGGTTAAGAACCAATGCTCTGTGTGGTGGTGAGAAGTGGAGTTTACTAGGACATTTTTTGGGGTCGTGGCTGTAACCCTCATTAAAGAGTTAACACCTTCTCATGTGTGTGTTTAGTCTCAGGGAACTGGCTTAGTTATCACCAAACTGTGAAGACTTGGATTTATCCTTACAAAGCTTTGTTTCAGAAAAGAAGTGTTTAGTGCCTGAGGGTGTGGTCCAGGTTGGGGAGTGCTCTGACAGCCAATAGATTCAAAAGTTAAGTTCATGCCAGCAAGTTCAGCCAATAGCTACTGTACCCTGTACCCCTCTGCCCAATCCTGGAATGCCAAGATGTGCAGCACCCCGCTTACATAGGCTTTTCTTTAAAACCCCCTCCCCTTGGGACTCAGGGTTGATAGCCTTCTGCTGTGTAGGAACAAAATGACTTGGAACCCGTTCATAACAATAAAACCCTCATGCATTTGCATCAAGTCCAACTCTGTGGTGGCCTTGGGGGTCTTCTAGACACAGGTACAACCAAAGCAGGTGAAAAGTGACTCCACCATTCCTGCTTGCCTTCTGCTTTCCACTACGAATTGAAGCTCTATGTGGCTCCTGCTCCATTCTAGCACCAGGTTCTTGGACTCTCTGGTTTCCCAAACCATGAGCTAACAGCAATCTTTCCTTTAAAAATTGCCTACTATGGTGAATAACCTTAATTATCAACTTTATGGGACTTAGAATCACAATGGAAATGAACATCTGGGCCTGTGTGGGTTAATTGAGGTGGGAAGACTCACTCTAAATGTGGGTGGCACTGTCCCATGGGCTAGGGTTCTGGATAAAAAGTGGGCTGAGCAGCAGCATTCATTAGTCTTTACTTCCTGGTTGCTGATGCCACATGATCATGCCTCCTGCATCACCTGGAATTGTGAGCCAGAGCAAATCTTTTAAAAAATTGCTTCTGTTAGGTGCTGTGGTATTGCTTTTGTACACTGTAAAGATTCGTTGGTCATATTGGTTTAATAAAATGATATTTGTCAAGTAGCTAGTTAGGAAGTAGAGGCGGGGCTACCAGAGGAGGAGAATCCTGGGAAGCAGAAGAGCAGAGAAAAAGACAACAGTGAGAAGCAGAGAAAGCGGGATGAGAATGCTGCATGTAGATAAACATAAATAAAAAATATGGGTTAACTTAAAGTATAAGAGTTAGATAGCAATATGTCTGAGCCATAGAACAACCAGCTTGTAATTAATATAAGCCTTTGTATTATTTGGGACAAAGCTGCGTTGATTCCAGACCTCAGAGCAAGGATGGGCCAGAAACTTCACACCATAGTTAGGTATTTTGCCACATCTGTGAGACAGATAAGCAACACCAGAATCAGATGTTTTGCTACAACAATTAAGACAGAGACCGTAGTACAGACAGAGCTGTGTTCTACTGGACAAATAACTTCAGGAATAATTTTCCTAATGATGAGATGTGCTCCATCGACCAGTGGACATTTCTGCTCTACAAGAACACTGTGAGCAGACAATTACTGTGTGCTTAGGATGTTCCAAGTTGCCCTGTGCTAAGTGATTTGTGAGCTCTTCATCACAGTGCTGCATCTACTGGATCACAGGCTCTGGGTCCAAAACTTCCTCAGAGAAGATAGATGAAGGAGACATAACCATCTTCTGGGAAAACCCCAGGATCAGCAAGTGGTGAGGTAGTATTGGCACTCATCACCTCAAAACCCACAGTGTCTGTCATCAAGAGTCTTTCCAAGAGAGGACGCCTCAGGCACCACCATAGCCCAGAAGAAGAGGTGCTGTTGCACTTTTCAGGCAAGCATCTTTGGCTCCACGATGACCTGCACCTGTGGTGAGGTGGCCTCCCGGTCTCTACTTCTTCCTTCCAAAGCTTATTGTGAGGACAAATTGGATTTTGAATGCAATAAATCAGGGAGGCATTAGGGACACAAAGCTTCTTTGTTTCCTTTTTAATTAACTGCACTTCAGAAGCTGAGTTTGGGTTTTGTTCATCTCCATTGAGGGAGATGAATAGAAAAGTCCCGAGCTGTCTCCATTAGCAACACAATATGGAATAGAGGCCTTAAGGTCCCTCTTTAGAGGGTGTTAGGGCAGACTGCTTCTAGGTGATGGTGCTGATTCATGCATCCCTGGGGCTCTCAGGTTCCATTTAAGGTCATGACACTTTCTCTTTGTGGAGAGAAATTGAGTGATTTATTCTGAGTCTTTTAACCAAAAATTGATTTTTTTTTTTAGCAAGAAAAAAAAAAATACAACCCTTTCGTGTTCCCAATGAGACTTAAAGCCCTTACTGCTCAGCTCTAGGCTGGAGTTTTCTAGCTTTTGGAACATGCCTCTTCTCTGATGGATCATTCTACAGCAGCAGCTGGCTGGAAGAAACTCAGCACCCCACATAACTCTCCAGAACGTTCCTGCGGAGGAGCCTGTACCCATTTTCTATTTCGGAAACAAGCCTGGGAAGGTCACACAGTGTGCCTCTAGTGAGGAGCAAATCTAGGAGTCATTACTGCCATTGTCCACCCTGGAGACCCACAGCCTGACCTACTGTCTCCTTGAGGTCCGGTGGGGGGGGGCAGGCACTGTCTGGGGTGAAACTCATATTTGCTGAAGGTGTACAAGGCTTGGTTAGACCTTGGGAGTCTTCTCTATAAATTCTGCTTCCTGCCGTTCATGTACTAACAGACCACCTTCATTGGCTCAGCTTTGGTCACGTGACTTGTTTTGGCAGAGAGGACTTTAGTCTGTGGTGTGAACAGTCTTGAGCCATGGCTTGCATGCATATCTTAGTAGACTGCTTTCTTTTGGAGTTCTGAGCTACCAAAAAAAAGAAATCTGGCCACCATGTTGGAAAGCGTTCTAGTTTATACACATGAGCTACCATGCCTAACATACAAATTACCTTTATGGTTGGAGAATGTGTCAGTTCTCCATATGGAGATGGGTAAACAAGCACAACTGGATGGCCCTAGACCCCTCCATGAGGATTCTACACCTCAAATCCAGTCCAAACTGGTAGATCATTCTGGAAAGTTAAATAGGGGTTAGCTCTAACCTAATAGCATGTTGCTTTTTTTTAGACTGGCAAGGTGTGTGTGTGTATGAGTGCATGTGTGCTCGCATGGGCAAACACACACACACACACACACACACACACACACACACACACACAGAGCCAGGCATGGTTACTGTCTGCAATCTCAGCACTCAGGAGATGGGGTCAGAAAGATCAAAATTTTGAGGTACATGAGTTTGAATTTATCCTGGCCCAGCTACGTGAAACCTTATTTTAAAACTAAACAAACACTCAGCCAAAAGTCTAGTCCCGCTTACCTTCAGTCATGCTGGCTGTGTTTCTGATGTGCGCTGCCTTTGGTAGACTCCTTACAGCAGAGAGAAGACAGGACCTCAGGAGATGTGAGAAGGGCACCATACCTTCCCCAGTGGGCTGAGGGGAACCTGCACAGTGGAGGAAGGAACAGGTTAGAGGTAGTTTCCCTCTAGGCAGAGTTGGTGTTGGTTACTGTGCCCTGGACTATCTATGGCCAAGTACTGTGGAGGATAAGTTCTTCCCCTGGTCAGGTCTCAGTGTGCAGTGAAAAATCCCTCACGCCTCTGGTTTCTGCATGCTCTTCTCCTGACCTTCGCTGTTCCTCAGAAGCAGCTCAGAACCTGGTTTTTGCAGATTGGCCAATAGACCGAGACAGGGCCACTTTGCTCTCAGAACATCTTTGAACTCTTGTAGCTCAGGAGTCACAGAAGCCTAATGTTCTACTTGACTTTGAACTCCATTCTCTCCCCAGTACCCGGCAGGCAGACATGGGCTTCAGAGCACCCATGACAGCCCAGGAAGGCAGCACATCCCCAAATTCTCTCCATGGACCAAGAAATGAGGGAACGGCATTTGCAACCGCAATTAAAATCCCAGCTCCATTAGCTATCTCCTATGGCTTTTGATGTTTGATTGAGGTTCTTAGAAGATACAAACTTGGTGTTTTGTTCCTTATGCCTCCGTCTACCCACGGTGATTCATTTGGGCTTTGGTAAATGAATAAATGTTGTAAAATTGAAATACAAAATGTTTTTAAAATTACAATGAAAAGTTTAAAACTCAGAACTTGAGCAATTACTCAGGCTATGCAAGCCTGAGAATCTGAGTTTGGGTCCCCAGCACTCAGATAAAAAGCCATGGACACTAGAGTGTGCTTGAAAGTGTATGTGGAGCTCTGGAAGTAGAGAGAGGAGGAGCCGTGGGGCCAGCTGGCCAGCCAGCCTAACCAGTGAGCTCCAGGTTCAGTGAGAGACCTTGTCTTGGAAAAATAATGAAGGAAGAAGACCCAACCTCTGGCCCCATGCACCCATGTGCACACATAGCCCCCACACAAGCAAGTACTTATGAACATACACCACATACAAAGTTTAAAAAATATTTTAAAAAATAAAAGTGGTCTCAAAGCTGTAGACGTTATTTCTTATGTGGCACTGAGTGTTCAGATGGGTTGGCTAACAGCACTGATCTCTGGCCCATGTCCTATGTATTCAAATAGGCCAAATACCTGGCATAAGAACACAAAAGAAAGTGTTTGTTGAATGACTGGCTGATTGCAGAAGAGAAGAACGCATGGCTTGAGAACAGGGCTGCAGAGAGAAATGTAGATAAGCCCGGTTTTTAACTATTTCTATTGAAAGAGATATACTCAGTGGGATTTAAAACCACCAATTTGTGTTTTCAATTCTAGCCAATCTCCTAGGTAGAAAACCATGTAAGTAAAGCTTTGCGTCTAATTTAAGAAAGATTTGAGCTTGTATAGAATCCCAAACAAACAAAAGAACAAGATTGCTCTAGGAAGATGAGAGATCCATTTAAAACCGACTTGAGTGCTTTGCTTTAGTAGCTGCAAATAAAGAGGACACAGAGGAGAGAACAGTTAGTCCTGGCAGGGTGGGAGCCCAAAGGGTCAGGTGAGGTTGGATTCCAGGCCCCAGTGGAAGGCAAAGCCCAGGCCTAAGGCAGCTGCTTTGGCAGACTAAACCAGTGCTTGTCTCCTGGGCTGGCAGGCCAGACTCCAGCCCAGGCAGCCAGCTGAAGTCCTAGATGTCTGTGGTTCCCAGAGCCACTGCAGGGGACTTAGCACCTCCATCTGGCTCTCAGTAAAGGCCAAAGACAGAACTAGTCTACAGTCACATGGGAGACGGCAGCCAGAGCTTCTGGTCTCTGCTCCATGTGTAGCCCAAGGATGAAAGACTGTGTATCAAACCCCACTGAAGTGAGACGCCCATGAGACCCGACAGTGAGTGAAAGCTGGGTTAGAAATCAGTTATAGCCTTCCTTCTCTTTATTTATCTGTTGTGTTAATAGAAATGTAAGCGGATCCTTGATTGATCTCCCAACTCAGAAATAGATATAGGTAGGTAGAAACCCGTCCTGTGAAAGCATGTTGCAGGCGTGCCACATGCACTCTCAGCTTGGAGGAGGAAACCAGCATCTTATCTGACATCCAACTTCCTATCTTATAGATTATTCCCTAAACAGAGGTTAAACTATTAGAGGTTGTCCACTCACAACAAAAGATAGCTGCAACCATTTCTAGGCCCCCACCATGTGCCAGACACTATCTATTGGCTATTTACAATAGTGCCTAAAGAAAGATACTGTTGGGGCTAGAGATGGCTCAGAGGTTAAGAGCACTGACTATTCTTCCAGAGGTCCTGAGTTCAATTCCCAACAACCACATGGTGGCTCACATCCATCTATGATGGCATCTGGTGCCCTCTTCTGTATACATAATAAATAAATAATTTTTTTTTAAAAAGTACTATTAAACTCAGCGTAGACAAGGAAAAAGAGGCTAAAGGAGGTCTAAGAAGTTATATATAGTCCTATAATTAAGGGGTAGAGACCTAATTCAAACTAGATTTAAGTTCATGAGTTGTTGGTGTCTACCTATCCACATCTATGTATTTATATATTTGTGTAATTATCCATCCATTCATCATCTATCCATCCTTCTTCTGTCCATCCATAGTACTAAGAATCTATGTATCTTTACAAGAACACAGAGTACTCCCTTATTAACTACAACATGATTGCAGGGCCAGAGCCCATATGTTTCTTCAAGGACTGAATACCCTGAATACCCAGTTCCTTTGGCTTTCCATCATGACCTCTAGTGAACTCACTGCTATGTGTCCCAGGTTTCTCGTTCCTCAGTATCTTCCTCTAGAAGGAGGAGGAGACAAGATCTAAACGTTGAATCTGGGCATTGTTCCAAGGAGCCACCTTCCTGTCAAGAATCTCTCTTTTCCTTTGAGAGAAAAACAAACCATCAGATCCATAAATACTATTCTCTGCCAATAATGGGCCCCAAAGACAATTGTCTTCTCAGCAGGGTCTGACACACCCAAACTCCAAAGTAAAAATATCTGGTCCACCCCTGTGGTAGATGATTGAAATTCCACCTACACAGAGCCATTCCTTTGCTTTATTCAATTCTAGGAATGCACTCTAGGATATTTCAAATAGCAAATAAAATCACAGAGTACATGGCAGTAGTGTTTTTCATATAAATAATTTAGAGACAATTAAGTAAAAGTTAGTTGAACACACCCAGGATTGGTTATAGTGGAGATTATGTATGCATTTGTCCTAGTTTTTTTTTGTTGTTGTTGTTATGACCAAATACCCACAACTGAATAGCTTATTAAAAATTGTAAGTTTTTTAGACAGGCATGGTGGCACATAACTTTGACTGGAAGCCCAGGACCTTGCAATGGCATCTACTAAAGACTTTCCTGATGTACTCTTATGGGACAAAGGGGAACACATGGTGGCTCAGAGAAGTGGTGAGACAGAGAATCAGGTCTCTCTTCTATTTCTTGTAAAGTCACTAACGCTACCATGGTGGCCTAATTACTTTAGAAAGGTTCTATCTTCAAATACTATTAACATACTTTCTGGAAGATTAAATTTTCAGTTTGCCAGCTCTGGAGGGTAATGTAGTTTCATTTTGTTGCTGTGAAAAAAAAAATTTCTCTGACAAGAAGTAATTTAGAGAGCAAAAAGGACTTATAATTCCAGGTTATAATCCATTATTACTGGTAATTCAGAGGCAGGATTTTGAGATATCTGGTCAACCATGTCCACAGGCAAGAGCAGAGAGAAATGAATGCACTTATGCTGCCTACTTGCTGTTCAGCTAGCTTTCTTCTTCATACAGTTTGGGGGCCAGGCTAGGGAATGGTTTTATCACAGTGATCTGGGCCACCAAGTTCAAGGCAATCCCCACAGACATGCCCATAGGCCAGTCTGGTCTAGATAACTCTCTAACTGGGACTCTTCCTAGTTTATTCTAGACAAATTGACATTTAAAACCTAACCAACAGTCAGTCATGGTGACACATGCTTTTAATCCCAGCATTGGGAAGCAGAGGCAGGTGGATTCCTGAGTTCAAAGTCAGCCTGGTCTACAGAGTACACTATAGGACAGCCAGGACAACACAGAAGAACTCTGTGTCAAAACAAAAAATAATTTTAAAAAGAAACAAACACTGGTTGGCTGGAGGTCTGGGGAGCTCACTGAATCAAGAACAGCCACGAACCATCAAGAAAAGGAACTAGGCCCTTCAAGGATAGGCAACTGTCCACTGATATAGGCAGTATGTGGAGCCTCAAGGGGAGTGATCAGATTGTGTTTCTGTGCATGGACTGGCACTTCAGAGCCCATTCCCTCTAGAGGAACACCAAACCCAGTCTTGAATTTAGGATAAGGAAATCGGACCTGCCTGAAGTAGATGTTGAGCTAATCCACCTTGGGACATCTTGCCCTTTTTGGGGAAGAGAAGGGGAATGGGGAGGAGGGAGGCTGAAGGCAGACCGGGATGGATTGGGAGGGGGAAGGGAGAGGGAGCAAGGGGATACATGAATAAAAAAAACTTTATTTTATAAATAAAAGAAAAAAGAAAAACAAACAAACAAACAAACACACAACTAGCCAGCATAGGGCACACATGCAAATCATATCCAGACCAGAAAATATAGATCACTTAACTATTTTTTTAAATGAGCTAGCTCTTTAACAGTTTTTACATCTTATTTGTTTGTTTGTGTGTGCAAGCACATGCACATGGGCTGAACTCAGATTGCTGGACATGACAACAAGCATCCTTAGCTTCTGCGCTATCTTATGAATCCTAAAATGAGGCTTCTCTTTGTGCTGCATCTGAACCCTACCTCTCTGACATACGAAGGAAACAAGGCTGGGGATTCTCTATATACAAGTACACTCCCCATATTCAAATTCATACAGACCAGCTCTGGAAGGGTGGACATGGAGGTGACAGGGAGAAGCTTCAGGTACGAGTCTGATATGTGGAGAGGGCAATGTCCCTAGGTCTGTCCTGGCCTTCATCCACTCTTAAGCCTCCTTCTTAGCCAACTCCAGAGAGCAGAAACTCTCAAGAGGGCCTTCCCATTCATCCAAAAGTCTTACACTCTACATGACTTCAGCAAATTTCTTACTTCTGTCCACTCCTGTCCTGGCTGAGACAGGTCCACTGTTCTCTCAGAGAGTGTGACCCTCCTCTCTGTCTCTGTGCTCATTGAGAGGTGCTGGGAACACTGAGGAAGAACCCAAGGAGGTGACTGTCCTAGTCAGTTCTATGGACTGTATCACCTAGTTTACACCATGACCACAGCAAATCTTATAGAAAAAAACATTTCATTGGGCTTGCTTATGGTTTCAGAGGTTTAATCCATTATTATCGTGATGGAGAGCTTGGTAGCACATGAGCAGGCATGGTGCTGGAGATGTAGCTCAGAGTTCTACATCCGGATCCACAGGCAGCAGAAAGAGACACTGGATTTAAGAGTGGGCTTTTGAAATCTCAGAGCCCATCCCCAGTGACTCACACATCCAAAAAAATCGATACCTCCTAACTCTTTCAAATAGTACCACTCCCTGGTAACCAAATATTCAAATCTGTGACCTTATGGGGGCCATTCTTATGCAAATCACAACAGTGACCTAGAATGTGCTCTCAAGTAGAGTTGGCTGAGGTAATATTTGTGACCCAGTTCTAAGTTCTTTCTCATAAGCTATCTACACTCTATATTTACACAAATTGTACCAGTGTTCAAGCATAGTACATCTACCCATCCACTCACCCATCCATCCACCCACCCACTCATCCATCCATCCATCCGTCCGTCCGTCTGTTCGTCTGTCCGCCCATCCATCCATCCATCCATCCATCCATGCATGAGGTATTATGGTGAAAGTGAAAGCTGAGGACAAGTTGGAATCTCAGCCCAGCTGTGCATTTATCGGGGAATCACTGACCTCTCTGTGTTTGTTTTATCATCAGTTCATCGGGATTACTAATAATATGGCCCTCAGTAGCTTGCTCAGACCTAACGAGTTAGCTAGCAGATGTGAGGTTCTTTGATCACTTCCTGGCTGGGTTCCCATTTAGCCTTGTAGAAGCATTGCCTTTATTTGTTACTCTGTGTGCAGCATGCTGGAGACACTGTGGTAATATGACAGCCACAACCTACGCCCATAGGGATTTACCATTCCAAGAGACAGACATTAAACACATAATTACCACCATGCCTGTCTCCTGCGGAGAAAAAAAAAAGTAAACAGTTAGCTGCAATATAATGTCTTAGCATTCCTAAGATACATGGACTAGGGTTAGAAAATGATGAGTAGGGGGTTCCTCGGGTAAAGGTGACCTTTTCAGCCTGTGGACAGAAAGGACAGTAGTAGGGAAATGTGTAGGGGACTCAACTTTCTGTGCATCTGTATGTGACACAGGGAGGGGACAGCAGGAGCAGGAACACCAGCAATAGCACCCGACACACAGGAAGCATGTACTTTGTGTCTCCTGACAAGGGGAATGGGTACAGAAAGCATCACTCAGTAGGATCCCTGAGGTGAGGCAGCCAGAGGGGCTGAGGCAGTATTTTAGAGAAACCAGTGGTTCACAGAAGCCAAGGGCTATAAAGTGTAGCAAGTCTTCACCAGGAATAGCATGCTCTTTTCCACACCACCCCATCATGCTCTGTCAGCATCAAACATAGAGGATCCGTATATTGATGTAGGACTGTATCTGGGACCTCAAGGATCCCCCCACAAAAATTAGGTGATACAGTCCATTTCCTGGATGCTCTGGCTAACCTAGAAGACTTGTTTACAATAAGTAAGAATTTGCAGTGTTACAAAACTCCATTTCTGGTTTCCATGGCTGTCCCCTGGACCAGTTCCCCAGAGTCCCTCCACGTGACAACGGAGAACAGGATGAGTAGGTGTTCAGACCTTGTCTCTACTCATTAATTTCTGTGGTGGGAGTTTCTCAGTGTTTGCCAAGAGAGTTGCTGGTGGTAGCCTAAATACAACTGCAAATTTGCAAAATAAATGTTGCTGTAAGGAAGAAGGCACTCTAACTGTACAAACATTTCATTAAAAATGTCATGATAATAACAGAGACAAAAGACCGGGGAAACACTGGCAGTCATAATTAGCATTTGTTTGTTGAATAGGTCAGATCTGAGTGCTCCCAATATGAAAAGAATTGTTAACAAACAAATATTTTCCATCAGACAAACAGTGGTTCCTTCACCTTCCCTTTGATAAAGGATTCAGTCCTAAAGCCTTTGGATGGAACAGAGAGAGGAAGGAAGCAAAGGTTGGGGCAGCGGACAGGAGGTGGACTGAAGAGGCCAGTCTAGCACAGACTATGGCCTGTGCTGTAGTGTTTCAGCTCCATGGGAGTGACAGTGTGTCCCTGAGGTGGTAATGGGGTATTAGCCATGAGGTGGCCACCAGGGGAGAGGGTCCAAGCAGACTGAGGGGCGGCTATGTGGAGTCGGAGGTAGAGTGGCTGGGGAGATTGTGGTTCTATCTAGAAACTCAACATGCTAAAATCCTAACACCCTTGTTTCTCTCTAGGGAGGTACAAGACAGTAAGGAAAAACTGTAACAACCCCTGGAGTTTCCAAATTTCATCACTGTGAATAGGGGCTGTCATTGCTTAGAATTAGATGTTTGTTTTATGAGAGAGACTCATTTCTATAGCCCTGGCCAGCTTGGATTTTATTATGCAGATCAGGCTGGCCTCAAACCCACAGAGATCTACCTGCCTCTGCCTCTCAAATGCTGGGATTAGATTAGTGCTCATCAGAACTAGATCTTAAGGGATGTAGGTGTGTGTGTGTCTGTGTCTCTCTCTCTCTCCCCCCCCCCTCTCTCTCTCTCTCTGTGTGTGTGTGTGTGTGTGTGTGTGTGTGTTTATCCCTTAACTCTGCCTGGGAACAGACAGTACCTTAGGAGGAACGAGCACATCTGATGATGCCTGGAGCTTTGGACTTAGAGCATCTTTTACTGTTACAATGAATTGAGATTCCTTAGGGGAAATTCATCCTGAGAAAGGATGGCCTCTTCTAGAAAACTCAAAGCTAAAGTCCAGCACCTGCATGGTGGTTCACAACAGTCTATAACTCCAGTTCCCAGAGGATCTGACATGTTTTTCTGGCTTCCCTAGGCACCTTGTCCACATGTGGTACAGACTTAAAAGAAAGTAGAGGTGTTTAATGATGCAGCTCTATATGTATAAACAAGGCAAAATGGGAAAATTTATTCAGTGTATGTTTTGTTTATAATGGTTATTGTTGTCAACTTGACAGAGTCTAGAATTATCCATGAGACAAGCTTCTGGGCATACCTGCCAGGGCTATCTAGACTAAGGATAGCCCCTGAGAATGTCTGTATCTTCATTGTGTTCCCTGATATAGAAAGACTCATCTGAATTGTGGGCAGGACCGTTCTCTGGTCAGTGGATCTCGAACTCTACAACAGAGAAAGCAGCTGAACATTTGTATCCATTGTGCTCTGCTGCCAGTTTTAGATGCAGTGTGACCAGCTGCTTTCAACTCTTGACACCTTGACTTGCCACTATCATGGACTGGAGCAAAACTTTCTCCCTTCAATGGCTTCTGTCCAGCTATTTATCACATAACAGGAAAAGAAACCAAGGAAGCCGTAGTAATAAAACTGTTGAGATTAAGTTTAGCAAATGCAATCTGTCATTATGATTGCGGGGAGGGGGGTAGGAAACCATATGATGATCTTGAAATCTCTTGTCCAGAAAGCAAATGAGTGTTTAAGTATATTGAGGCATGTAGACGGGGCACAGGGTGAATGATCACTGGTCACACTGATAAGCAGGGCTGGAGAGATGTTACTGCACTCAGGAGCATTGGCTGCTCTCCTTGAGGACCCAGGTTCTATTTCCAGCCCCCACATGGCTGGCTTGAACTGTCTGTCACTCCAGTTCCTAGAGGCTCTGTCACCCTTTCCTGATTTCCACAGGATCCATGTCTACATGTGGTACTCAGACATAAAACACTCATACACATATAATGAATAAAAATTTAAAACAGTGAAAGGAGCAGGGGCTAGCGATATGGCTCAGTAGGTATGGGTGCTTGCCTCCAAGTGTGACAGTCTCAGCTTGATTCCCTGGACCCACACAGTGAAGGAAGAGCACCAACTCTGACCTCTGCACATACACTGTGGCCCAGGTGTGCCATGCACACAAAATAGTCAATCAATCATCAGTCAACCAATCAATCAAAAGCAATAAAAATAGAAATAATGACTAACAGAGGAATCTGCACATGAAACAGATATGAAAGAATTCATTGAAAATTGGGGAATGCGGTGAATAATACAGGAATTCTGAGGTTACTATTCTTGCAATTGTCATCATTTTGTTATTCTTTCAAAATCTTAACAAGATGATAAAACATAAACTATGGTAAAATTAAATTGTGGGTAAACAAAATGTGGAGTCTATATAAACTGTGGAATAGTTCTCATCTTTAAGGATGCGTGCTATAATAGATGAAGCCTGAAGGCATTATGGTAAGGGAAGGAAGCCAGAGATTGTGTGAGTCCACTCACAGGAGGGACCCTGCTCAGTCTGGTTCACAGACCTAGCCGAGAATGGGAATTACCAGGGGCTGGCCTTGGGGACAGTGGGCACTTAGTGTTTGGTGTTTCAGTTTGAGAAGATGGAAATGTTTTGGAAAAAGATGGTGGTGATATCTTAATGACACCAGTCTATCCACATAAAAATGGTACACAAAGGTAAGATTTCATGCAACATGTATTTTACTATAAGAAAGTTGAAGTTTAACATTTAAAATGCATATTTAAAAGTGGTAATTGTGATAGCTAATATTAAAAATTCACTTTAGATGTTCAGTAGAAAGCACAGGTGTGGAGATTACTCCAGACTCCTGTGGGTCTTGATTACTCTTGGGGTTCCTGTCCCAACCCTATGGGAAAGGAACTTATCTTGGGAAAGGAAGGTTTTGTGTGGATGTTTCATGTGGCCAAACATGCATTTCAAATATGATTTTGAAAATCTGGTAGTAACTCTGTCTGCCGACATGACTGTGAATGTCCATGTGTAGAATATAGAATGTCTGAGAGCATATTCTTCAAAGTGAATCTGCTTTGAGTTGCCTAGCCAAGTAGAGTAACCCAACCAAGGGGCAAAACTCCAAGGCATGACTGCACTGGGCAAGAAAAGCATCCTTCTGCTTCAGAACTGGCTTGGCCTGTGAAACTGGAGCACACGTGTTTGCTTATTTAATATGGAGTTTCTGTAATGGCTCCATCAGGCCATATTCCTGTAACCACGAAATACGACCCAGGAATCCACATGGTGTCTGAGTGTAGATGCTGCCAGTGGTCAATGCCAAGTCACTTGGTTCCTTGGGTAAGTTCTAAGCTAACTCAGGCAGTTACTTTAAAGATGTCAAGCTAGCTTTGCACTATTTACTTTAATGGTATGGCCTACAAGCCAATGCTACAATATGCATCAGTCCTTCATTGAAGGGCTTGGAGGCTTCAAACACCTTAATTGCTAAGAAAGTGCTTCAGTGGCAAGGACTCAGATGTCACCCATGCCAGGACAAGTATTTCCTTAGCATCTTTCAGTATGATAATTTTCACAGTTTCTAATTATTTATGCAACTGTTTTTGGATTGACTATGTTACTAATTTTTTTTTTTAAAAAAACCTTCCTTTTTTAGGGGCATGTGTATGCTTCTTTAAGTGAAAGTAAAATTAATTTCACTTGGTTAGTGCTTAGTGAAAACCATACTTTAGTTCAGTATTACATTTACTCTGACCCTGAAGAAATGTGCCACCTGAAATCACCGACATATATAAAGAAATGTTCATCATACATGTATAATATTGCCCTATAACAGAAGCAGATATTATAAGACAGCAATAATAACATACTTTAATGTGTTATGCTTAGGCAGTTAGGTTTGAGGAGTGTATTTATCCCTGGGTTACATTTTGGAAGATGTGTACTGAATCCAAACAAAAGAGAGCAGAACTCTGATGAGGTTCATCTGTGCACACATCCACAGCCTTGCAGATCTGGTTACATAAGTGCAATGCCATGGCTCCAGCTATTGTTTCCAAGGCTCTTTGAGTCCACTAAAGCTGCATCCAAAAATAGTTGAGTCTAGGCCTCTCTGTGTTCCAGTGAGGCTCCATAGACTTAAGTGCCAGTCTCAAGTAGGATCATTTCTGCCCTGCCTGGCTTACTGACTTAGATCTTCTGAGATTTCATTTTATGAGTATCTCTGAGCACCAAATGTTCGCTACTCAGCCCTCACCCCTAAATTCATTATTATCCATTTTGTGAACCCAGTGACAGTTCTATATCCAGGCAGGACCTAGACACACGCTCACAATTGTGGGAACAGGAAGTCTCACAGGATTTGTTTTAAGGTAACTGTTAAGCAAAATGGCCATGCTGAAGAAAAGTCAAGTTCCCTGGGAAAAGTGAGTTGTCTGGGAATACTCAGGGATGGTCTCAGTTTACCCTGGGAGGGAGTACCCTTGGGCCCTGGGACACGCCCAGAAAGACAGTAAGAAGTCTCCAGGGGCCTACTCTAAATGTGCAGCTGGCAGCTGCAGGGGCAAGGCCCCTACTCTCCCTGGTGCATTTCCATGGGAACGGCTCAGCAGCCTCACGCTGGGAGATGTGCTCCATCTATTTCTATGGCTCCTATCACCATGGCACCTACTTGCTCTGAAAAACACAGCTAAAAACGGAACATAAAAAAGAGGGGGGCAACCCACTTCCCCACAGTCACCTTCTCCTACAGTGGCTGTCATACCTGTGATTGCTCACATGGGCCTTTCCATTTCAAGGTTCTGTTTCTGTTACTGCCTTTAAGCATGCAGAGGCTCACACCCTCTGCATCAGCATGGTGGTGATGTGGCAGAGGTCCAGAAGATCCCTCCCAGCTAGATTTGCTGAAGGTGTACATTCCCCAGGCAAACTCGAGTAAAGCAGCTTGGTCAGGGAAGAAGTGAAGAGTGGAAGAGAGGGACCGTGATGTCCATATACACGAATGCAAGGAAGGTCCTTATGTGCTTATTCCAGCAAAGAGGACCATGAACTTTCCTGGGAACAGGATTGCTTTTCAGCAAAGGGGACCTGAGACCAAATCACTCACGGGAAGGTTTTCCTCAAGTTTGCTTTGAAATATAAAGTACTGGACTGGAGAGATGGCTCAGAGGTTGGGAGCATTGACTGTTCTTCCAGAGGTCCTGAGTTCAATTCCCAGCAACCACATAGTGGCTCACAACCATCTGTGATGATATCTGGTACCCTCTTTTGTATACTGTATACATAATAAATAAATCTTTAAAAAATAAAAGAAATATAAAGTACTTATCCCACAGTCTAGAATCAGAACTAGTGTTCCAACCCAGACTCATCCATTTGCTAGCCATTCAAGATTATTGGGCACCTTTTCAGAGAGATGAGAGAGTACACCTCACAGGAACAAGCTGCCTACTATGACCTCAGCTTTCATGGTCCTTTGCTTTGTCATCTATAAAAATGGAAGAATAATAATTCCTGCCTCAAAGGGGCTTGTGGCAATTTGGAAGGAAATACTTCAAGAGCTGAGAGAGCCCCTCTGTATTGCCAGTGATGATGCTTGTTAGAGATGAGGGTGTAAGAGGCAGTGAGTGTTGCTGTTATGGGATGCTCAATGGCTGTCTGTCTAACTCCCCCAGGCCTGACTTCCATCCTTAGCCCCCTGGAGCAGGTACAGACAAGGCCCAGTTTATGACAGGTCCCTGCCTCCAGACCCTGCACTCATCAGTGTCCCTGTGCACAACACAAGTAACATAGGACACACTCCTGCTTCAGAATAGGTGACAGCATGCAGAAGGGTCATCAGCCTGGGTACTTGATGTGACACACAGTAATAAGTGATCCTCAACAACTGGCCAACTTCCTCCAGGGCTACCTGCGTGTGGATTTTGGAGTTGATAGTCCTGAGGGATCTCACCCTCTTTTTCCTATTTTCTAACTGAGTAACTTTGGATAGTCAGTTACTTCCCTTCCAATATCTTCCTCATCTCTCCAATCCATGAAATGGGGTTCCTGTCTTAGGGACATGGTGTCTATTAGAAGAGGCCTCTTGCTCAGAGTCAGTACCAAGAGATCTCTCTGTAACAGTGAGCTCCCTTCTCTTTTAATCTCAGCACTGAACAATTTAAGGCAGAGTAGACATTGCAAGAAGTGAGTCAGGGAGAGGCCTGACTTTGTCACGGGAGGAGCGAGGCTTGTCTCCTGAGTGTGCTGGTACACTCTGCATTGAAACCCTCAGCTCATACCGGGCACTTCTGGTGTCCACCCTCTCACCCAGGCTCACACTTCACAACTTACTCTCCAGAACAAAGGACATTCTGCAGCTGCTCTCCTATGCAGTTCTCTCCTTTCTGTCTTTTTATTTTATAAAGGCAACTCCTGGGGCTGGAGGGATGACTCAGCAGTCAGTGCTCACTCCTCTTGCAGAGGTCTGGGTTCAGTTCCCAGCACCCACACAGCAGATCACAAACAATTGTACTAGATCCAGGGGATTTGACACTCGCTTTTGGGCTCTTATATGAACACACTTGGGGAACATAAACTCATGTAGGCACATACATACATCTAAAATACTAAATAAATCTTAAATACAATTTCCCATATTGTGATCATCCTGGCCGATTCTGTAAGAAGCCTAGATTTCCATGTAGGGGACCCGCATGCTTCTAAGGCACCAGACTCTACTTAAGTCTCTAAGGACAGCATGTAGCTTAGGCTATCCCCTTGCATGCATGAGTTGGTGAATTTAGTCTATGCTGGGCCAATTAGAACTGAGGCTCTCAACCTGTGGATTGTGACCCCTCAACCTCTATCTCCAAAAATATTTACATTATGATTCACAACAGTAGCAAAATTAAAGTTATGGAATAGCAACAAAACGATTTTATACTTGTGGTCAGCACAACATGAGGAACTGTGTTAAAGGGTCAGAGCATTAGGAAGGCCGAGAGCCACTGAATTAGAGTGACTCTCAGGATGCCCCAGGTGAAAAAAATGAGTTTGAGCCATGAGTTCAAGGCAGGGATGTGGTCCAGCCAATTTACCATGTTACACAAAGCCAGAGACATGGCCTGTAGAGGAAAACCCTGAAAAGAGCTGCAGCTGGAGCCAGGATGCCATTGTGAACACCCAGACAGCCCAACACTGAACTGACTACAGAAAAGCAGGCGTGGTCAGTGTTCGAAGCAGGCTTTTTTGTAACGTCATGATGCCAGAGTGCTTCCTCCCTGCCTCACCACACTAAAACTCAACTCTAACACCCATTCTTGAAGGAATTCTGCTGCCTTACTCAATTCCATTGCCTTCCTCATTCCATAGCCTCCATGTGCCATTAATAAGAGCCTTACAAGTGCCTGATCCTAACAATAAAACTCAGTGAGGAGCTGGGAGGTTATTTAGTGGGTAAAATGCTCGCAACACAAGCGTGAAGACCTGAGTTGAGATCCCGGCACCTAAGTAAAAAGCCAGGCATGGTGGCACATGTTTGTAACCCCAGCTTTGAGATGCAGGGCTCCCAGACTTGCTGAGTGAACAAAGCTGCAGAGCCAGTGAGAGACCTTATCTCAGACAATAAGATGGGGGACACTAGAGGGGACATTCAACAATGGCCTCTGGCCTCCACGTGTTTGTGTATGTGTGCGCATCCTCCTTGCCACATGCACAGATGCGTATACACACAAACAAACACCTCAGTGAGGCTGGAGATCGGTAGCATCTCCATTTGTCTTACGAGGACCCTGAAGCCACTAACATTCCCGCTACAGCCACACATTTAAAATTTGTGAAGGTCACATTTGGAAAGCAGCCTTTGTGACTTGTAGGCTTCTTTTTTCTAAATGTGTGTTGTATATTTATTTGCATATGTGTGTGTAGGGGGTGTACATACATGTGTGGAGACCAGAGGTCACTCCTGGCCTCCCTCATACTGCCACAATGACCACCAGCACCACCATCTTGAGATGGGGTTTCTCATGGAATCTAGAGCTCACTTATCTCAGTATCTGCCTGAACAATAAACTTCAGGGATCCCCCCTCCCCGTCTCAGTATCCCTAGCCCTGAGGTTATAGACATATACTGTGGTACCCATCTTTTTCACAGATGCAGGAGCTCTGAACTCAGGGTCCCATGCTTGCTCAGCACGGATTTGACAAACAGAACCATCTTTCCAGTTGGAGTATACCTTTCTTGATGGCATATGTGCAGGGTGTGTGTATAACTAGAAATTTCCTCAAGGATCTGACTGCTGAGTACTTAAAAAAATCAGCCACTAGGTTAAGTGATTGACATATGTAATCTATTTTTTTTTCATTTTTTTAAACAACAAAACAGTTCATTGCATTTACATTATTCTTAGACCTTAGGACCAATGTTTTTGTTCTTCTTATGGTTTTTGTTTTTGTATTTTGTGAAGGTCAATGAATAGAGTCTGATGGCCCTAGAAGAAATTTCTACATAAAAGAGTATCGGCTCTCACTGAATACATGTCAGAGGGAAGGGGTAAGGCTCTTATTGTGTGGGAGGTCTTGGGCAAATTGCTTTGAATATTTGTGTCTCAGTCTCTTCATTTACCAATTAAATATATAATCTCAACTTCTCCCTGGGTTATGAGAAGATTAAATTATCAAAGTCAGACAACCCAGAAGCAATGCCAGGCATGGCCTTATCCCAGTGGCTGGCTCTCAAATGCATATGTCTTCCCTGACCCATGGGCGATGGCCAACCTTCCCCAGGAGCCAACGTAAACTACAGAAGCTCAAGAAAACATCGGCCACCTGGTGGGGAGAAGTTTTCATCTCATTCCTTGCCAAGCATAGATTCGCTCCTGAAAAGCCATGGCAGTCCAGCAAGTGTTCGCAGCTGCAGTCGCTTTGTTTCACATCCAAGTTTGATGTGTTTAGATGGTAACGAAGCCTTTTCCTCTGGTCTCTGCCTAGCAAGCCATGGACACTTCTAATCTGATAGCTTGAGCATCGGGTTTGAGTTATTAAAAAGCAGAACAGGATTTGCCACGAGCTCAGTATGGAATTTCAACTAAGGTATGAAATGGTTCCTCGGAACATTCACCAGCATCCTGATGTTATAGAATCCCAGCACGCGGGCGGAAGAGGCAGGAGGGTCAGGAATTCAAGGTCATTCTTGAACATAGCAAGCTCTAGTTTTAGGCCAGAGTGAAACACATAAAATCCTGTCTCAAAAACATCCAAAAGCACAGGCTGGCAAGACGACTCAGTTAGAAAAGACGCCTGCTCTGCAAACCTGAGACTTTAGTAATTTTCAAGAAACTCAAACAAAGGTAGAAGATAAATGATCCTTCTAAAGCTGTCACCTTACATGCCTACACACACACACTCACACACACACTCTCACACACTTATACACACACACACTCACACACACACACACACTCACACACACTCATACACATGCACTCCAATTACCGGTATGTGTTTGCTCAAGGGTCCTTGTTAGCAAGGGGGAAGCCATGCCTCCTTAGGCAGACTCAATGAGCTGCACTTACCTGGGGTTTAGGTGGGGGTGCCTAGTCCTAAGGGATAGGAAGAAATGAGGTAGGATTCCATTTCATAGCCCTTTTAGCCTCAAATACAAAGAGTAAAACTTAAAGTTTTTAAAAACATATATTTGTGTGTGTATGTTTTTTGAAACAAGGTTTACCCCTATGTAGCTCAGGCTATACTCAAGCTCACAATCCTCCTGCCTCAGCCTTTGGAATGCTGGCATGTTGGTATGTACACCATCATGCCTGGCTTCCATCCCAGAGGTTTTCTGTTGTTGAATACTTTTATCTTCTGTAAGAAGCATTTCAGTTTCTCTGTACGAGAACGACTATTTTTGGCATGGCTCTCTACCCAAATTGGAATCCTGGAGCAGTTGCTAAACGTGCATTTCTGGCTCTGTGCCATTTCTGTTGCATAAATCACAGAGAAATGGGTAGCATTTACCAGCATGTTAGATGGCTTAGTGGGTAAAGGGCTGGCTGCAGAAGTGGAAAGGTTTGATTTGGAATCCCCAAATTTCTACCTGTAAAGCTGGGTGCAGTAGTGTATGTTTATAATCCCCATGTTCCTATAGTACCAGTGTTTCTCAACCTTCCTCATGTGGCAACTCTGAACCATAAAATTATTTTTATTACTGCTTCATAACTGTAACTTTGTTATGAATTGTAATGTAATGTAAACATCTGTGTTTTCTGACGGCTTTAAGTGAGTCCTATGAAAGAGTCATTTGACCCCAATGGGCTCAAGACCCACAAGTTGAGAACCACTGCTCTAGTGCCCTGGAGGATGAAGATGAGAGAATCTCTGAAAGCTGTGGGCCAGGTAGCCTGACAAATACCATGGTGAACAGCAAGGGAGACCCCCACTCAATCAAGGTAGAAAGGAGGACCAACACCTGAGGTTGCCCTCCAAGTGGCCACACTCACACACAAGAGTAAATACACACTCACACAAGGATGAACACACACACACAAGAGTAAGTACACACTCACACAAGAATGGACACACACACACACAAGAAGAGACACATTCACACACAGACACAAGAATGGACACACACAAGAATGGATACACATATTCACATACAAGAATAGACACATAGATATAAGAATGCTCACAGACACAAGAATGGACACACACATGAGAATGAATATACATACACATACATACTTTCTTGCTTTAGAAAACCCTTATATGTTTAGATAAGATGGATATGGACTAAACCCCAAGATACAGATCTGCTATTACCCTTATGGACCTTGGACAGATTAATTAACCTCTTTGGACCTCAGTTTCGTCCCCTGGGTAAAGGGCACCCAAGTGGCTCTGAGGAGCAGATTGCACTCTTTCCCCCTTGCCACTGTAGAGCAGTGGCGTTCTGGACGTGTGTCACTGCGCCTAGTCACTCCATTTGTGTAAAGCAGAAATTTTCACTGAGCTGCCCTCCCCCCACTGAGGCAGAGGGGTCCTCATCTCATTTGTGGAAGGACACAACCACCACCTGTCCAGCACAGCTATGGGCTGCAAGATGTAAATAGTTTATTTGTACTAATGAAAAGCTATGACCTCTGAACTTGCTGAATTCAATTACCAGCACACAGATTTATCAGAACCATAAAAGTGGGGAGGGCTAGGAAGATAACGCAGTTGTAATGTGCTTGCCTGGCAAGCATGAGTACCTGAGGTTGATCCCCTAAACCTACATTTTAAAAAGCTGAGTGTGCCGGTGCATGCTTGTATTTCCAAACCTGGGAAGGTGGAGACAGGAGGATTCCCTAGGTCTCATCTGCCTGCTACCCTAGCCTGTTTGGAGAGTTTTAGTCCAGTGACAAATTTTATCTCAAAAAAAAAAAAAGTACAGTGCCTGAGAAATGACACTTGAGATTGTCTCTTGGCTCTCACCTCTGATACATACACACAACATGCATGAGCACACACAAACAAGCACACACACACACACACACACACACACACACACACACTCACTCACTCAGTCACTCACCCATAAACAAACCCCAACCAATGAATGGTGCAATCGACTCACCTGAAATGCCTAAAGGGAAGGGTGCCTCACCAAGGCACACACCAGTGAGCCATCAGAGCACTTGGTGGGTACTTCAGTAGACCATCAGGTGACAAACCTGTGACCCTACGTCTAGGCTGCCACTCAGCAGTTGTTTTCCTGTTTGATGGTTCACTCCAGAAACTGCCTGTCATCCAGCCCCCTTCCCTGACTGCTCTGAAACTGAGCTCCCAGCTCCTTACAGGACCACCTTGAGTACCTCTGCACTCGTTCCTGGCTCTCTCGTTCTGCTGTGATCTGGCTAAGTGTGACTGCTTTCAATCTCTTTGTTGCATGAGTTGTTAGGGGGCAAAGTGTGGACCTAGGAAGCCCTAAGAAGTGAGGCTTGACACCCACCCTCAGTCTGCCACTGAAGAGAAAAGTGACAGAGAGTAGAGAAGGTATCTGCTCATTGTGGCCACATTGGGAAGAGGAACAGAAAAGGGGATCGGGGACCCTCAAGTCCATCTCTGGGTCCTGATATGGGATTTAAGTTTAAATGGGGTAATAAGAGCTGTGAATAACTAAGTAGTTCTGACAAAGTCCTGGCTAGGTTACTGGCACAAGGTTTGTGGTCTGTCTTGCAAGGTGTTAGCATCATGCAAAACCTCTTTTTGGGACACAAGCTTCCCTGTGGCTGGCATCAGGACCCAGCCTTTTCTTTCTCCAGTGAGAGACTCTGGGAGAAACCCCAGTTTCTTGGGGCTCATTGTCTAAAGGTCAGTATCTCTTCACCCCTGATAGAATGGTTATACTTTCTCAGCCTCTTTATAACCTGGAATTTGCTGGCCAGCTAGCCAGAGTCCCAGGCCCCAGTGAGACCCTGTCACAAACCTTCTGGGTGGGGCTGGCTAGATAGTTCAGCAAGCAAAGGTCCTCATCACCAAGCCTGACAACCTGAACTTGGGCCCTAGGACACACATGTTGAAAAGAGAGAACCAACTTCTGAACATTGTCCTCTGACTCACACACACACACACACACACACACACACACACACACACACATGCTGCGGCATGTGAACACACAAATACATAAATAAAAAAAGCAACAAAAATCTTTCTGGGCATGTAATGGCCTCTCTGGAATGCCACACATCACATGCCACATCAAAACACCAGAAATGTTTCAGCTAGATGTTCTGGAAGGCAGGAGCCCTGAATAGGAGAGTTGGAAGAACCACATGCTTCTGGAACATTCCTTTCAGACCCGTTCCAGCTTTGGTAGCTTGTAAAATTATATTTTCTAACTATTAGTGGTAAATAAATGTGCAATTGACTTGTATAAATTGATTTTATGTAAAATTTTTTCTGAATTCTATTATGAATTTTGATAACTTAGTTGTACATGACATTGGGCATTTTCTGCAGCAGTAGTTTCTTCTATGAGATGACAGAAATGACCACTAATAACTCTTGCTTAAATTGTCTTGCAGATAACAATTTCAGAAACATAAAATATTTATTTCACTGTAACACTACACTTAAATTAACTTCATGGATCATGTGACCATCCCTTAACAAAACCTTGTCTGGGGCTGAGGGTATAGCTCAGTGGTAGAGCACTTGCTCAGCATGTGGGAAGCCCTGGGTCTAACCCCAGCACTGGGCAGTGGATGGGGAACATTTCATGTTCATGAGGAAAGGGAAGGGTTATTTTTGTTGACCACCTAGACTGACAGCCCACCAGGGATGGGAAAGAACAATCTTAAAACCAGATGTTGCCATTTGGATTTCAGGCCACTCAGGTGATCCACAATGATCTTATTGCAAGAGTCTTTATGTCATTATGTCAACAGACGCTCTTCCTGAGCAGAGAGAAAGGACAAGGGATAGAAGAAACACAAGGGTGTGGGCCTGTGAATAGGTAAGAGATGAGAATGAGCCCTACACCAGGACAGTCTGAGCCCACCAAAGCACAGACAATGGTAAATACACAAATATAAACCTAAGAAAACATGTGAGATCCTATTATAGAGACCTTAACTAAAAAAAACTTAAAAAAATAGAGACAAAGTTCTGTTCTTTACAGAAAGATTTGGTATCACAAATACATCACTTTTCTCCAAATTGGCACATGCATTCTTGGCTTTTTAAACTAAAGTCCTAGCAACTCTGTGTGTGTGTGTGTGTGTGTGTGTGTGTGTGTTTATTCACATATGTATGCTGACACATGTGGGCACAAAGTTCAAAAGACTATATTGAATATCATCTCTCAGCTCTAGCCACCTTTTGATTGAGGCAGGGTATCATCCTGGCCCAGGGCTGGCCGGCCATGGAGCTCCGGAGACCCACCTGTCTCCACGTTCTCAGAACTGGAATTCTATGCATTCATTTTTTTCTCTACAGGTTCTGGGGCTTAAACTCAGATTCCCATGCTTGCATAGCAAATACTTTACCAATGGAGCAATCTTCCTAGCTTAGAAATATTTTATTTTATTTAAAAGAACTCAACAAAGCAATCAAATTTACTTTTGAGACAGAGTCTTTCTATGCTGCCAGGCTGGCCTTAAACTCCTGGACTCAGGTGATTCTCTTTCTTTAGACCCTTGAGTATGTGGGGCTACAGGTGTGTGCCACTATGGCTGACTCTGATTCCAAAATGCATATGCCATGCCATTTCTAAACAACAATAACAACAAAACCCCAGATGTGTGTTAGGAGGCACAGCCTCTACTAGGTCTCAAGATTCGTGGAACCATGGGGATTAAGAATGAGTAACATAAACTCCTACCACTCAACAATAAATGAATAACCCAGTTAAACCATGGGCAAGAGGCTTAAATAAATTTTCTCCAAAAGAAATGTGCAAGTCAATGAGCTTTGGCATGAGGCTGGCACTACAAACCATCACAGAGAGCAGGTCCGACCACAAGGATATGACTGGGAATCTATTGAGAAAAACAAAAGCAAAGGCAGAGATATGAGTTGGACTGAGATTTAGAGGAAGGTAAACCCTGAGCATTCCTGCTGTGAATGTGAAATGGTGGAGCCTCCTTGAAGATCAAATGACTCTTCCTCAAAAAATTCAACAGTGAATGATCATGTATGTATCCAACAAGCCCATTTCAGAGATGTGCCCCAAAGGATGGAGAGCAAGAAATTAATTACACTTTTATGCATCTGTGTTCTTAGCAGCATCATTCAGTATGGCCCAAAGGCAGAAGTAATTTATGTAGTACTGATAGATGTCAAGTAAACAAATCACATATATGCTTATAATGCAATACTGTTCAAAAGGGAGTGAAATTCTTGCACATGCCATAATATATGTGTGTCTTGAAGACATTATGAAAGCTACTGCAAGTAAAGACAGATGTAAGAAAAATATTTTATGATGTCATTTATGTGAAGTACCTGAATGAGTTAAATTCACAAAGATAGTAAGTATAGCAGAGTGATGGTTCCCAGTGGCTGGTAAAAGGACAGGAATAAGGAAGAATTTCAGTCTGAGATGAGGAAAACGTTCTGGAGGAGGGTGATGATGGTATTGTTGCAAACTAACATAGATAGCTCAATGTCTCTGAACTTCACACTGAAAATGGTTAACATTGTATTGTATGATCAGTGACCTCCAGGGTACAAAATAGCTGGAATCTCTGCTGTGAAAAGTGGAGCCAATACTCATGTGCAGAGTGGCTGTAAATGTAGCAGACTTCTAAAGAGGAAGAGGAGGAGGAAGAAGAGGAGGAGAAAATAGCTAGATAGTATTGTGGGCCACTTCTTCAGCCTGTTCTACAAGAAAATACCATTCTTGAGGCTGGGGAGACGACATTCTTGGTAAACTATTTGCTTGAGCCTGATCTCCAGCAGCCATGTAAAAAGCTGGGCATGGTAGCATGTTAGTAACCCCAAAGCAGGCAAACTGAGACAAGAGGATCCCTGGGACTTGCTGGCCAGTCACTGGGGAGTCACCGGTCCCAGTGAGAGATCCTGTCTCAAAACACCATGTGGACTGCCTCTGAGGAAGTATATCTGAGGTTAACCTGGCTTCTATAAACACTTGCACATGCAAATGCACGTGTGTGCGCGTGCGCACACTCTTGTGGAAACACTTGTATACACAAATAAAATTAAAGTAAAAGAGAAAAAGAGAAGCTCCCTAGTCTCTTCAGTCTCAGTTGACCTTCTGAAAGATCAAGGGGGACCCCAGCCAGGAGCTCATCTTTCTGCCTGGAGCTAGTTAATTAACTGAAGCAAGGACTAAGAAATCACATTTCAGGAATGCAAAAGTCCAATTCCCCATCCCAGGCTTCCAGTGCAAGCAAAGGCTAAGAGAAGGGCAGAAACCAGGAGACCTTCTTCCCCAGCTCCTCCTCCACCCCCAGCAGTGCCTGCCCTGTACATAAACAGCAGTCTTGGAGATAGCAGCGGGGCCAGATGGATGAGCCCCACCCCAGTCCTCAGCTTAACTTGTCCAGGGCAGAGGCCAAGAGGCTGCAGTGCAAAGCGAGACTGGGGGAGGGCAGAGCCCAGGAAATGAGCCAGGAGTCATGGCAAGGACAAAGTCCAGATTCCGGGGTGTGACTTGCCAAGGTTTCTGACTCTGCTTGACAGCCCTGGGAGTTTTCAGAAAATGAATCTTTCTGCAACTGTGTAAGAGTGTCAGAGAGTCATCTTGCCTGGGGCACCCCAATTAAAGGCACCTATAGTAAAAGACTGTTCAACCACCAGAGGCCAACCCCAGATTTCTCTGCTCCTGTCTGCAAATAGATGCTAGAGTCCATAGTCTCTAGTCTGGGACCCTCACTGATCTCCCTCCTGCAAGCAATGATAAGGGAGGTCGCTGAGAGAGTACTGTCTAGCATTCGCTGGTTGATGAAGGGCCTCATTTTCTTCAACAGACACTAAGTGGTTGCTTGTCACACCCAATAGGACACTCTGTGAGTGTCAGCAGCAGGTCCCTCTTCCTGCCTTCATCACCAAATGCAACTGGATTTTATCACAGCCTCCTGTTTGTCTCTGTTACATGCTGCATGTATTTGCATTTGTCATTTAGCAACTAATGGATAGATTAAGAGCAACAGTCATACCTGAGCAAGAAGAATGCATTCCAGGTAACTTTGTAACCTGGACCACCTATGACCCAATTCCTGTACCTATGAACATGAGGTCTATGGGAAAAAAAGGGTGTTTGTAGATACAATTACACGATGACTCTTGAAATGAGATTACTGTGGGCCAGCTGAGTGGCCCAAAGTCCAGTGGCAGCATCTACTAAGAAAGAGTTGACAAAGAACAGGAGAAACACAGATGGGGTGGCTTGTGAAGGAGGAGAGGTGGAGTAAGGCTCCAACAAGGACAGCCTGGGGCCACCAGAGCCAGGACAGGTCAGAAAGAATGTTCCAGAAGCCTGCAGAGGGTGTGCAGACTCTAAAACTTACAGCTTCTGTCTCCCATAGCTAACATACTTCTGGTGTTTGTGATATGACGTGTGATGCATGACAGTCCAAAGAAACTGTTGCATGTCCAGGCTTTAAAAGTTATTTTATGACATTTGTATTGGTGTGTGTGTGTACATGTGTGTACATGTGTGTACTTGCCACAGCCACATGTGTGGAAGTCGGAGGACAAGTCTCAGGACCAGCTCTCCCCTTCCAGCATGTAGGTCTAAAGGATCAAACTCAGGTTTGCAGGCTTGGTGGCAGTCACCTTTGCCCTCTGAGCCATCTTGCCAACCTCACCCAAAAGGTTTAACAGTGTCCTTCCCTGTCCCTGGTCGGGCTGTTATTTCAGTCTGTATTTCAGACCTTGATGATCAGTCAAAATGACCCTTCCTTATGAACATGATGCATCCCACCCCAGTGCTAGAGACTGAGTCCAGGGCTTCAGGCATGTTGTACAACTGCTCTACCACCGAGCTGTACCCTCAGCCCCAGGACTATGTTTTGTTGAAGAATGGTCACATGACCTCTGTAGTCACTCTATGTGTACCTGCAGGGAAATAATATTCCATGTCTTTGAAATTGTTATCTGCAAAGACAATGCAAGCATGGGGTACCTGTGGCTATTTCTATCTTCCTATGGAAACAGTTGACCTCAGGAAGAAGTCAACAGGCAAAGGAAAACCTAGGCTGAAAAGGGAGAGGTAGCTATTGATGCACCCCATACTCTACAAACAGATATGCCTAAAGACGTGTTTCAGACAATGGATTCTTTTCTGGCTTAAATCACATTGAGATTAAGTCTCATTCCAGAGAGCAGATTCAGCAGTAACTAAATTTCAAGTCTGCTATCTAAAAACAACCTTCTCTTGTCAAGGTGTCTAGGAAGCATGCAGAGTTGTTCCTAGTCAACCATGCTACAGTCAGAGCAAAGGGTAGGCAACCCCTTTGCTAGGTCTGTGCAAGGACCCCCCAGTAACCCCACCATTGAGGAAAGCCACACTATGGTATGCTCAGCAGATGTGAGGTCTGATGGAATGCAAAGACACAATGAGAAAGAGGAACCCACTAGAAGGTTAAACTTCTGTCAATGGGCAAACTGTGACACTCATGCAAAGAAGGATTTAAGAAAGGCAAACGTTGGAGGAAAATGATGAGTCTGGCTTCCATAAGCCAAACAGGAGGAACGAATCCATGTGATGTCCCTGTGCAGAGGTCCTCAGAGGCTGGGCACTGAGCATCAAATCCAGGAAGGTGATCTGCATGGAGGAAGGAAAGCTGGAAACCATCAGCTCTCATTGTGTGGGAGAAGTCACCAGGGGTCGGGAAGGGCAGTGGGCAGGACAGAGAGTCGTGGGCCATTGGGTGAGTCAAACAGGAGTCTCTGTAAAGGAAATGGGAAATGTGTCTATCAAGATAGAGTAGAAATCTCCAGAGTAGTGCCACTGTGAGACACAGGGACATGACATGTGATAATATCTAGTCCCAGAAAGATGTGATCAGGTCACAGAAGAGCTTCAAGTGACCTGGAGTATGGCTCTGTTTACTGATATCAGTACAGGCAGGTAGGTCAGGGAAAAAGAAAGAAATCAGATAGAAATGGGCAATAGAAGGCTGAGTGGGGAGGCAGTGTAGATGGCCAGTATAGATAATTCTTCCAAGAAGCCTGACTCAAGATGAGAGAGAGAGAGAAAGAGAGAGAGAGGCACAATGGAGGAGGGAGGTAGATGGGACAGCCCTAGGCAGGATCACACCTCACCTTAGCATGAGAAAGATAAAAGGAGGTAAGAAATTGAGGTGACCGTTAGGGTGGGCCTGGACAGAGTGAAGATGCTCCCTGATGGTCCATTCCCTACAGCTTCGGGGTTGGTCAGGTATGTCAATGGTCAGGATCTATTCTGTGCCAATGACAATGAGGCTTGAGAAAAGGTTGAGGAAAAAAGAACAATCGGGAGGAAATAGTGATGCCGAAGACAGGGAACAGTCTGGGGACAACTGGAAGGGTTCTGAGCAGCTTAGGGAGCAGCAGACGTCAATAAAGAACACACGTGGGCTGGAGAGATGGCTCAGTGGTTAAGAGCACTGACTGTTCTTCCAGAGGACCTTGAGTTCAATTCCCAACACCCACATGGCAGCTCACTGCTGACTGTAACTCCAATTCCAGGATACCTAATACTCTCACACAGATGTACGTGTAGGCAAAGCACAATTGTTAAAATAAAAATAAAATTTAAACAAAACAAACAAAAAACACACGTTAAACCATGTTCCTCCGGCATAGTTAGAACTCCTGGAGAAGGAGCAGAGCAGGGATGTTTCAGATGTGGGGCTTATCTGGGTAGGTTTGAACAGAAGGGTAAGTAGATAAAAGTGGGTAGAGAGGGGCTGCAAGGGAAAAGTGACCCCCACAGTTACGTGAAATCCTCTCTGTCATTTGCTGGTTCTGGCTTAGCTGAGCGGCCACGGTCATTCTGTATATGAGGTAGATTTCATCTTCAACAAAGACAGTGACTAGCCACAGATGAGATAATATTGGAAAGAGCTAGAAAAGGAAGGATCAGACAGACAAGGTTCAAATCTAGCTCTGAGACTTTTTTTTGTCTATAATATATAAAAAAGCCATGTTCTATGGAGCTTATCAGGGTGAAATGAGAAGACTAACCTATGCATCTCTGTAAAACCCTATAAGGTCCAAGGTTCTCATTCCATCCCTTGACTTACACATGTAGTATGTGTCTGATGGATGGCTGACACTCAGTAAGTCAGTTTCTTTCATTCTGTGTTAACATTATTTATCACATTCTCTGGCCCTGAGCTGTTCTCCTGAGATATTTGTGGTGTTTATTTCCAGTCTTAGTTCTGGACAATAACAAGAACACTGACATATTCATCCCTTCACATTACTTCAGTGAACCAAGTTGAGCTATTTCTTGACGTACTGATTTCAGTACATACGGAGAGTGGACTCTGGAATTACAGAGGTTCAGGCCCTCATTACTTCTCATCCCACTACTACACTGCATCAGCTGGTATGCGTCAGCTTTCTCTAACAAATACCTGAGATACATTAATTTAAAAAAAGGAAAGGGTTATTTTGGCTCCAAGTTTCAAACATTTCAGAGGGTTTGCCTTTGGGCCTGAGTAGGGCAGAACATCCTGTCAGGAGTATCTGACAGAAAAAGCACTCATCTCATAGATGTGAGACACAGAAGAACAGGAGTGCTAATATCCAAATATTCTCTTCAAAGAAATGCCCTCAGTGACCTAACTGCCTCCCATCACCCCCCACTAGCTCACAGACCTATGACCACACCTTTGGCACATGGACCATTGGGGGACACATATAACCAGAGCACCTTGCTTGTTGAACCTTGTAGAGAATCCCTGGTGAGATGTGGAGAAGTCCCCTCTACACCAGAGACAGAGATGGACTCCCAAGGCAACAGAAGGCCATCCTTTCCTCATCAGACACAAAAGATCACAGATCACAAAGGACAATGTCTCTCTAGAGACAAGAGAAGTTGGTAAAGAATCTGGAAAAACAAGCATACTTCAGAGCACAGTGCCACTGTTGCTGGGATGTCTGGGTATGAAGGGAACAGGCAGAACAACTGTGGTCAGCCTTACCAGCCGACAGGAGGTATCTTACTGCCGCTAGAGGTGTTCACCTCACATACTGGAGCCAAGAGCCATCCCCAGATTTTCTAAAGAAAAACACAGAGGTAAAACAGGCCCCCAGCAGGCACAAAGCAGAGCCTTTGTGGGTTAACAGTTTCAAATTCAATTCCAAGGGACACATCTATGGGAACATGGGACAGCCACCACCAACTGTTCTCAATTTTGATTCGAAGGAGAACCCCTAAGAGTTACATGGGTATCTTTAATCAATACAGTTGGAGTCTACATTTCTCACACTCTTCTGTGGTGATATGTGCCCAGGGGCTGCCCAGTGGATGTGAGTGAATAGATTGTCCATCCTCTGAGGCTGTCCACCCTATTCCCTGTCCCTCTTCCTCCAGCCAGGAATAGAAGGAAGAAAAAATGAGTGAACTTTGACTATGAAGAACAGGGAACAAGAAGGATGAAGAAACATGAGCTCCTGGATGGCCCTGAGGACCAGCATTGCTGCCCGGCCCCTCCCCCCCCCCCCCCCCCCCCCCCCCCCCCCCCCCCCCCCCCCCCCCCCCCCCCCCCCCCCCCCCCCCCCCCCCCGCACTGACCACCTACCTCTCAACCTTTAGGCGAAAGAAAAATCATATTCTGTCCCCTCTGAGAAAATTCATCTTAAGAATGTTTGGTTATAGCTTAGCCTTTGCCTAACTAATAATGCTTTTCCCCAAAATACAGATAAAGTTAGAGCTGAACAGAACTAAAAGCCTACTGTGTGCCAGGCATTGTTCTAAACACTTTACACATGCTATATCATTTATTCCACATCTTCTTCCTAGGTGAGGGCTTTGTTCCATTTTACAGAAAAGGAGATGTGCACAGGCAAATGCCATACTCCAACTGATGACTCCCTGTTATTGGGCGACCAGACCTGAAGCCTAACCCCTGTATCCTGGAGTGAGATGGTATCCTCATTCACTGTATTTCAGAGCATCTTTTTGAACAGGTCCATGCCGTCAGAAAGATGTGTTTCACAGCCAGCAAGATGGTTCTGCAGGTAAAGACACTTGATAACCAAGTCCTAGAACTGGGTTTGACTCCCAGAACATAACAAAGACAGAAGGAGAGAAGTAACCCCAGGAAGCTGTTCTCTGGCCTCCCCAGGACATTGTGATGCATGCACACACACATGAAGTGACCTAAATCCCTCCAGAATTTTTTTTAAAGGAGACAGAATTCAGGGGCTGGAGAGATGGCTCAGTGGTTAGGAGCACTGATTACTCTTCTAGAGGATCGGAATTCAATTCCCAGCACCTACATGGCAGCTCACAACTGTCTGTAGTTCCAGTTCCAGGAGATCCAACACCCTTCACAGATACACATGTAGGCAAATGCCAAGGCAAATTAAAAAAAAAAAAAAAAGAAGAAGACGGAGTTCAATTTTCTAGAGACCTCTGCTTAGATGCTAACCATTGCAAGTCATTCCGTGTCCCTACAAGTCAGTTTCCTCCAAGAGAGCATGTGAGAAGAGGCAAATGACTGGCCTCGGGAAGGACAAATTGGGTTTACGAATGCTGGAGAAAAAGCTTTGGAAGCTACCACGTGAGGCAGGAGTAATAAACTGCCTTAAGGCAGGCTGGAAAATCCTTAGAACCCAAATAACAAAATGCACTCTATTTTTTTAAAATGCAAATACCATCTAGCAATTTGGCAGATATCCTAGAGAGGCTGTGAAATCTGTCAAGGAGAGGGGTACATTTGGCTTTGTACATCTGTCATTCTTGACTGAAGAAGGGAGATTTAATTGTAATTAACTGGAAGGGTTTAGACCTACGTGCCTAGTGGGCACACACACACACACACACAGACATGTGTACACCCTCCCACACACAGACACACACACAGACACACACACACATGTGTACACCCTCCCACACACAGACATACATACATACAGACACACACACACAGAGGGTTGGGCAGTTCTCAATAGAAAACAATCCTTACTAGAAACTCTAAGAACAGCAGAAATCTGCTATATTCATGGGAACTTAGCAGGTACAGAAAAAGGTGTGGTAGGAAGAATTCAAAGGTCCCCAGTTCAAGTGAACCAGGACCTCAGCTGCTCTGCGGACATAGGAGCCCTGTGTTGGCAGATCTTGCAGATATGCCTGTGAAATTCTCTAAATTTCCTTCTTTTCTTACATGTGTACATCATGCCAAATCAAGAGTCATCAGCTGACCTCCTGGAATTCAGTCCCCAAGCCAGAAGAAGCAGCTGACTCTCTGAGGTTGTGATGGCGTGCATCGCTATAGGAGGCTTGGTTCCCAGTGCAGCAGTGTTCAGAAATGGGGCCTTTGTGAGGGGACTGCATTGTGCGGGTTCTGACCTCATCAGCAGGATTTGGGGAGGTGGTGGAAACCACAAAGAGTAGGGTCTCTATGGAGAAAGTGGGTAGTTGGGGGGTGCTCAGGAGGGACAATTTTGTCTTTGGCCCTTCCTCTCTTTCTCTGCTTTCCTCCACCACATGCTTCAGCCATGCTGAAAGGGCTCGCTTCATTCCGAAAAGGGCCAGCTCAAAGGACTGTGGACCGAATGAAACCTCAGAAACCATATGCCAAATACACTTCTCCTCCTTCAAGTCGTTTATCTCGGGGACTTTGTCACAACAGTGAAAAGCTAACACACACATTCACAACAAGTATGTACAGGCCCAGTTTAGCTTACAGCTAATTCCACCTTGCCTTCTTTCTGTCTCAATTTCTCTGTTCTTCTAGCAGAGGCTGCTTTCCTTCTGCCTCTTGCTTCTGGCTTCAATTCCCCATCTGACAGGGCTTAGCTACTTTGAGGGGACACGGCTTCTTCCCGCCGGGTGTCAATCAATGCCAACATGCTGCTTCCCGCCTATGTCATCTCCACCTGCTCTCCTCCCAGCACATGGGGGTTTTTCCACACAAGCCCCTGAAGCCAGGCAGACCACTGTCACCTCTGGGTTAATCACACAGAAAAGAAGAAGAAGACAGCAATCTAGAGAAGAGACTTCCCAAAGTCACATGGGTCTGCCTTCCGGACTGGGCTGCACACAGGTCACCTGAGCCAAGTCAGCCTTGGCTCCGTCTGTGGGGATGGAAGCAAGCTGCTGCTCAGTGGGTGCTTATGTCACCTGCAGCCCTCGCTCCTCGAGGCACAGAGGGAGGCGCTTCTGAGCCCTGTGCTTATCTGACCAATGGTTCTAGATCTGTGTTGGCCTGGACTGTCTTCCCCTCATGCCACCCCTGAAATCACTGCCATGGACTTTATTCCTTCTTCCTGAGCAGGCTTTGGCCAGGGCTGACAGACACTCAAAGCCAATAATTTCAGTTTCTCTTCTTCACTCTCACATGCTCTTGGGGATCTCAAAGACAGGAAGATGCCTTGAAAGGCCACACCAGGAGGGAGAAGAAGCCTCCCCAAACTCATAATCTTGGGTGTCCTGAGCTGAGACTTGACTTTTCAAGGGATGGCCCAGATGGATTCCAGCAGCGGGATTGTTAATTGGGTTTGACCTACACTACCCTGGAGTAGTGTCTTTAAAGCCTAGGGCTCCTGGGGTAGCCTAGGGAGGGTGTGTGGATGTTTCCTAGGACAGGGAACCGTGTTGGATTCCCTGCTGACTTACTGTTGGTTTGAGATGTCTGGGCTACAGTGACACACAATCTTCCCTTTGTTTCTTCAGCCCTGCAGAAAGAGCTTCCTTCTGAAAGGCATAAAGATCCTTTCTTCAGCTCACAGGAGCTTCTGGGGTTGCCTGCTGCCGCTGCCACTGCCACTAGCTTGTTCTGCTCAGCTCAGGCTCGGTTGGTCGGCATGCCTGGGCCAGCCCCAGGCACCTCTGACTGCTACTGCTTACTCTGCAGCCAATGCTTGCAAGGCCTGTACTGGGGTGGTGGCTTCCTTGGCAGAATGCCAGCCGTGGCTCTTAAAGCTACAGAGTCGCTGGTGGCTATAAGGCCACTTCCCTTTATAGGAGTGTCTTGCCTTTCCTGGGCATCAGGGAAGTATAAAGCAAGGGCATGGCCACCTTCACCTACGAGAATGAAAAATCCTGATGTAGCAGGAGAGCAGCCCCAGAAATTCTAAGGTCAGGGACCTCAGGGCACACACTGTACACTGGGAAGTTTCACAACTACTTTGATGATTCCAATGTGAAGCCATACTCTGAAATTGCCATCTGTGCTGGGTCATTTGGGGTACAGGTGAGAATACAGGTCATGATTCGGGAGTCAGGCTCCTAGGAATCATAGCTGCTGGCCCTGGGGCTGCGCTTGGCTAGGTGGGGGTAGGGTAGAGGTGGTGAGGGGTGATGCCTGGGGAAGTTGCTGTCCAGCATTCAGTGTTCTCTTCACTCTTCTGAGGTTTAACTGAGATAGCTACGTCAGTCTTTAGCACTTGGGAATTGCTGAAAGACACTGGCAGGGCCTGTGATTTTTTTTGTGTGTGTGTTTTTCTGAATGTCTCCTTCGAGAGACGAACAGGTTCTGCTCACCCTTGCTTTAAAGCTATGAAGACTTCCCTTCAGATCCAGCATCAGTCCCAACCATGCAGGTTCTTCAGTAGATGGTCCCAGCCTGCCTTCTTGTCATCTTTCTGCTTCTCTGGAGCCTCATACCCTGCCCCAGCACAAGTCACACATTAAAGTGCACTGTCCTCTGGGTACCAGGTTTTGCATGGCTCTTTCTGGGTCACTGTTTCAACTCCTTTTCTCCATCTGGTTTAGCCTCTTCCCCTCCTGGGGAGATTGGCACAGGTGTGCCTTGCTCTTCGTTACATTGCAAAAGTGAGAAGGCACCATCTGTGCGCCCCTCACCCCTCAAAAGAGACATTCACTGGACACTGAATCAGCTGGCATCTGATTTTAGCCTTCCCAGTCTCTAGGACTGTGAGAAATAATTTTCTGCTGTTTACAAGCCATCCAGCATGTGGTATTTTATTATAGCAACCTGAATAAACAAAGACAAAGGCATTGTACTGAGTAAAATTAGCCAATGAAGTAAGGAGAAGGAGTCTATAATGCTACTGTAATGTGATACCTGGATCAGGCAAAGTCATCGGGACAAAGCAAACCAGTAGGTAGCAAGGGGTAGATGAGGAAAGTTACCATCTAATGGGCACAGGTTCTAGAAGTGGATGGTTATAAAGCACTACAGATATAATTAATGCCACCAAATTGTACATTTAAAGCAGTTAAGCTGCCAACATATGAAAACATTTTGTTAGATATCTAAATTCTAAGAACACTCCTAACCTGTACCCACAGGAAAAGACAGTTTCAGTTGGCAAAATGCAAATATCCAAGGCCTGAGGCAGGTCCTTCCTATTTTTCTAGAGGCTTAAAGATGAGATTCAGAACTCAGAAAGCAAAACTGTGTGGTTGACCAGAGATGCAAAGAATGCCAAACATTTACAGTTGGATTCTTTGGTGGATGCAATGTAGGCAAAAATGCTAAGAAAGAAAAAGATCTCAACACTTGGAATACACTCTTCTAGAGAAGCAATTGCCTAAATCAAAAAGAACATAGAGGTACAACCAAGTTAGCCCAGAAGTCTCCCTGAAGAAGCCTGAACAGCACTGAAATCTGGTAACAGCTGCATGCTCACTATTTAAAGGTTAGGTGGCTAGAAGGACTCAGTGGGTGGTAGAAACAGGAATTCAAGACCCTTTCCCCCTCTCAAAGGTGTTTCTCACTCTAATAAGATAGGAAGCTTCTAGAAGCAATGATCTCTGTCTATAGTGTTCAGGGCTGAAAGTTTGCTTCCCTCCAAATTCTTTTTTTTTTAATATTTATTTTTATTTTATGTGAATTGGTATTTTATTTGCATGTATAACTGTGTAAGAGTGTCAGATCTTGGAATTACAGACAATTGTTAGCTGCCATGTGAATGCTGGGAATTGAACTCAGATCCTCTGGAAGAACAGTCAGTGCTCTTAACCGCTGAGCCATCTCTTTAGCCCTTTTTTAATATTTATTTTTATTTTATGTGAATTGGTGTTTTGCCTGCATGTATAACTGTGTAAAGGTGTCAGATCTTGGAATTACAGACATTTGTTAGCTGCCATGTGGTTGCTGGGAATTGAACTCAGGTCCTCTGGAAGAACAGTCAGTGCTCTTAACTGCTGAGCCATCTCTCTAGCCCCACCCTCCAAATTCTTATGTTGAAATCTTCACTAATCTTTAATGCAATGGAATTTGGGGTAAATACTTAGGGCTAGATGAGGTCATGAGGACAGGAAGCTTCTCTGATGGTGTTATTGCCTTCATAAGAAGAAATAACAGAGAATTTCCGTTCTCTGCCATCTGAACACCATACACATACCAGCACCACCAATCCCAGCCTGCTGGCCACTATATACTGTGACCTACCTCTGTCTCTAGGCTTTCCCAACCAGCAGTCAATACCTCCAGTGACAGTGCAACCCTAGAGCCAAAGCTTGGGGCAGGGTGCGGCTGCCTGTACCCACTGTAAACCTTCCTGCTTCCCAGTGCCTGGTGGCACCTGCCAGCCGCCTTCCCCTCCAGGCTCTGCTCCCTTTCCTGTGGGACTTGCAGACTAAGCAGCCTGTCCCCAGCCCTGAGTTCCCCCTGATGTCACAGCCAAGGAGATAACGGTTCCTACTGAAACAGGGTCCACCCGATGGGAGTATATGTAGCTTGTTAGAAGTGAGCTTCTGTGCAAGGGACTCAGAGTTTGCCATTTTCAAAAGTTCACTTCTTAGACACAAATAATACCACTGTCACAGTAGCACTTCCTGTTTTTCACAAATTAGTCACAGTAAAAACAGAAGGAGACAAGAAGCTGGTGGTTACTGACTCTGGCTGCAGGAGAATGCTGAGTTCCACACGGTCTAGGGCAGGCAGAGACCAGCTTCTGGCCTGGTGCCTTAGGCTCAGCCTCAGTACGTTTCCTGACCGCTCTTTGCTCTCTGCCCTATCTGCCCACCTCCCCTGTTTCCATGCCAGTCATCTCCACATGGCGTTTCGCTTATATTATTTATTTGCTTAGGATCCTTCAGAGGCCTATGTGCTGACCACAGAGTCAAGTGGAAAGACTCTGCCATCCCTTTCTTCCTCCAGGGACTCTGAGCATGCTTGCACAAATTCGATTCACAGGGCTAAGGCGAGGGTGAACCTGGTCCAAAATTTAAGAGGGCACTGAACAGTTCAGTAAGCATACATAATAAGACTAAGTTTTGAGGGGCTGGAGAGATGGCTCAGAGATTAAGAGCACTGATTGTTCTTCCAGAGGCCCTGAATTCAGTTCTCAGCAACCACATGGTGGCTCACAACCATCTATCTTGAGATCTGGTGCTCACTTTGGCACACAGGCATAGTGGAGGCAGAATGTTGTATACATAATACATAAAATCTTTAAACAGTTTTAAAACATCAAAGTTCATTTTTTTTAAAAAAAAAAAAAAAAAAAAAGAGTTTCATGGTGACCCAATAACAAAATCTGAACTATGGACAGAGTTGTATGTCTGTTCCCTTCACTGACCCTCTTGGCTGGGCTAGCCAGGACTTCCTTCTAAGATGGTACAAGCTCTTCTCAGAACGCGCCCCTCGCCCCATGCCTCTGCTCATACAGACGGATCTGTCTCTTGGCTCCATTCACTTCATGAACTTTTTGTCATTCTCTCCTCTCTGGGTGTCTATTATGTTGTCATTGAGGGCTTTCAGACTTGTTTAGCAGTAGCAGGGAGGGTTGGGGTGTAGCTCAGTAACAGAACAGAGGATTTACCTGCTCGAAACCCTAGGCTTGATTCCCCGAACAGCAAAGAAAAAGGGAAGAGGAAGGAGAGAGGGAGAAGAACTGACCGAAACAGTGGATGTCAGGACTGGGGATGTAGCTCCTGGGTGATGTGCTTGCCTATTATGCTTGAAGCCCAGGACTGATTCTCACCACCACGTGAACTGTGTCCAGTGGTGCACACATGTAATCCCGTTCAAGGTCATCCTTTGCTACAGAGTGAGCTTGAGGGTAGTATGGGTTATATGGGCTCTTGTCTCAAAGTAAACAAACAACAGCAGACACATACTTCCTGACTGAAGTGTCTCATTCTGCGCACCCCCCCCCCCCCCGTGTGATGCCACTCCCTGGACTCTGTTGCCTTGACTACAAAGAGACCTCTCTTGTCCTTCCTCAGTTTCCGACAGCATTTGTCACCATCAGATGTGCATTTCTATTTCTTTCTAGCTGTTGTCCATCTCTCCAGCTAGAATCTGAGCTTCTGGAGAGAGTGGCTTTTTATCTGTTTTCATGGCTGAGTTGCAGAGTCTACCACAGGGCCTTGCCGTGTGACAGGGGCTCAGGAAACAGTTGTCAGTCGAATTTCTTTAAGCCAGTTCTTAGGTACAATCTCATCTAGAAAAGGCAAATGGAGGAGCAGTGAGATAGCAGGACTGATAACCTGAACTCAATCTCAGGATACCTCATGGTAGAAGAAGAGAATCTGATCTCCACACAGGCAGCCTGGCTCATGCACACACACACACACACACACACACACACACACACACACACACACATGCACAATAAGTAAGCAAATGTAATTAAAATGATTTAAACATAAAGTTCTTGGTGAGAATCAAATGATTTATATGTCCAGATGTATGTGATTACTTAGTCTGTCAAAGGAAGAAACTTTGTGTTATATTTTGAGACAAGGTCTCACTATGTAGCGGTCGGCTGATCTGCACTTCATTATGTAGACTAGGCTGGCTTTGAAATCATCTGACCTCTGTTGTGTGAATGCTGCTATTAAAGATGCGTGCCAAGACACATGGCCTCATTTTGGTTTGGATGTAAAAATATGAAAACTAATGCTGTGGACACTTGTGACCAGTAAGTGCCACTGTTCATTTTGAATCTTTGTTTCTCTCTCTCTCTCTCTCTCTCTCTCTCTCTCTCTCTCTCTCTCTCTCTCTCTCTCTGTGTGTGTGTGTGTGTTTATGTGGAACAGTGGTAAAGCACAGTCTCATGAGTGTCATTCTTCAGGTGCCATTAATCTTATTTATAAAGACAGGATCTCTCAACTGAGTGTGGTGAAGTTTGTAATCCTAGCATTTGGGGATCAGAGGCAGGTGAGTCTCTGTGAGTTCAAGGTCAGCCTAGTCCACATAATGAGTTCTACACCAGCTAGGGCTACAGAGTGAGACCCAGTCAAAACAAAACAAAACAAAACAAAACAAAACAAAAAACAAGAATAAAAGAAAGACAGTGTCTCTCACTGGTTTATAATTTAGCAGTTAAGCAAGATTAGCTGCCCAGGAAGGTCAGGGATCAGTCTGCCTCTGCCTCTCTAGTGCTGGGATTACAGCCACATACCACACCCAGCTTTTTTATGTGGATGATGAAGATCCAGACTCAGGCTCTCCTATTTGCACAGTAAATACTTTCCCAACCATCTCCCCAGCCTCTAATGATTTTTTCAATAGTTCTGTTGAAATATAACTCTTTTTTTTTTTTTACCATATAATTCACACATTGACTGTTTGAGAGTTTTCACAGTTACAACTTGCAACTGTCGATCTGGGCTGAACCAAAATCTTCTTTAGTCTATGTAGCCAAAGAAAATGCAAATTCAGGGGATGGGGAGATGGTTTAGTGGGTAAAGTATTTGCTGAGGACTGAATTTAGATGCCCAGAAATCATATAAAAGAAGGAGGAGGAGGAGAAGAAGAAGAAGAAGAAGAAGAAGAAGCAAAAACCTGGAGTGAGATGTGCCCTTGTTAATGCTGTGTGGAGAAGCAGAAACGGTAGCATTTCTGTGCAGCCAGCCAGACAAGCTAGTCACTCTAGGAACCCTTGACTTAAAAAATAAGGTTCAGAGAGATCAGAGAAGCTATGCAATGTTGACCTCTGACCTCTGGTTTCTACACACACACACACACACACACACACACACACACACACAGAGAGAGAGAGAGAGAGAGAGAGAGAGAGAGAGAGAGAGAGAGAGAATTAAAGAAGTAGCAAGACGAAGACAAGCACTCCCAGGCATACAATGAGGGAAACTGAGGCAAGAGAGGGAAGGTGAGCACATTGGCGACACTGCTCACAGCTTTCTCTGGTGCTGCCTCTGGGTGGTAAAGGGCTGACCACAAGAAAGGTGTTACAATCTGCCTTTGAGAGGGAAGAAGGGGAAAGTATCACATCTTTGAAAACCTCTATCCTGCTTTGGACAAACAGAAAGACCTCTGTGCTTTGTCTTTAGTGTAATCATCTTTAACATTTGTGAGAGACGTGTGCTTTCTTTCGCTTCTTGGGTTAAAAAGTAAAAAGACAGCTAGCTTTGTGTCCTAAAAATAACAGAGAACGCGAAGGAAGCTATGCACACCATGTGATATATTTGGAGTCTGTCATTCAGCTACGGCAGGTGTCTGCAGTAAGTGCCATCATATCCCCAGTCTATTGAGGAAGAAACCGAGGCTGCCAAGTAACACGAAGAAATTGTTACTATAACACACAGCTGGGAAGCTGAGAGTTGGGATTCAAGCCAGACAGGCTGACTCCTGATCCAGCATAAAAATGATACGAAGTCATGGGAAGGAGCCATTAGGAAGAGATTTGAAGATGAGAGCAAGCCTAGGACTGAGTCAGGGAGAGCAGTAGAGCAATAGCCATAGTAGAGGTATAAAAGAGAGAAAGAGGGAAGAAATAGGAGAAGGGGCCGAGAGAGAGAGAGAGAGAGAGAGAGAGAGAGAGAGAGAGAGAGAGAGAGGAAGAGAAAGAATGCATTTGATAAACACACAGAATTATTCCTTAGACTTAGCATCCAGGAAGCCCCCGCTATGCTAAGCAAGAGTGGTTACGTCAGGATCCTTCAACAATGGCACCATACTGGCCAATGCACCCATGTCATCATTCTATACTGCAGGATGCTCAGCACTGTCCCTAGCTCTGCCCACTAGATGTCAGGAGCATCCTTCCCCCAGTTATGACAAGTAAGACTGTCCATCAGAGGGGCATAATTGTGAACTGGGGAGGCTGAGGTAGAAGAACTTTTGAACTAGTTTGAGACTGGCTTTGGTTATGAAAACCTACCTTCATCACACACACACACACACACACACACACACACACACACACACACACACACACA